>CM062809.1:612994404-613290709 GCA_031772625.1 Pinus tabuliformis
AGTATAATTTACAAGTTAATAGCATCTACAAGTTGAGGTTTAAAAAGAATTTTCCCTTTTTTCATTAGAACTATATTTTGAATTGCACCTTCAATAGTTAATTTCCTTCTAATTCAGTAAAAAGAATTCTCTTGGAGCGCTATTGATCGAATGTCCTAGTTGAGGGTGGCATGAGTAGAATCCCATCTACTGTGTATATAGCACTGTCATCTCGTTTGTATGAACCCCAAGTTGATAAATAGATGTGAGGAGCCCTTGGGAGTTACAACACCCTTGGTACAATACCAGGGCTCACCACTTTTTGGTGCCATTGTCGGGGAGGTGTCTAGGTAGATGTTGTTTGTGCTTAAGCATTACATTTTGTTTTGCATTCAGTTTTGAAAAAAATCACATAAAAGAAGAAAATATTCTTTCATGCCTCGTAGGAATAGAGATACTCAAGGAAAATTCTTACCAAACACCCCCACATCCTCAAACAGTGAACCTTCACTCTTCTTCAATGACTATTAGATTCCCTCTCTGACTGCAGGGGAATTAAAAGACCCTTTAGGTGAGGAACTAGAGATCTTTGAAGACCCTGTTAGGGAAGAAGAAGAACCCATTTCACCTACCCAAACCATGGATAAAAACACTAAAAATGAGGTTTTCCTATCTCATAGACTAATGGAGAGGTTAGAATGAATAAACTAAGCCCTAATTCCCTTCCACACTTCCATGGCTTAACCTCTAAGGACACCTATACTTTTATGTTTGAATTTGCTTTTATCTGTAGGACCTATGACTATGCCTCAAATGACTAGAAGCGGAGCTATTTCCATATACCCTTAAATATGCAACCTTGGATTGGTTTATGGGTCTGCGAGGGGATAGCATCACTACCTAGGATCAAATGAAACAAGCCTTTCATAACAAGTACAGGGACTACTGTAGGTCCAAATAAACCTAGGAAGAAATATTTAGAATGAATCTTGGACCTGATGAATCCCTAGAGGACTACGAGGAGATATTTCAACTCAGTTATAGGAGGGCTAGATACACCCTTGATCCTAAATTACTCAAGCTAGTTGTTCTCCTAGGGATCAAGAAGGACATGATGGAAACCCTCAACATGTTGTCTGGGGGGATACATTTATCAGTTATCCCATGATGACATCAAAACAATGTTCAAAAATCACTCTAAGGCTATTACGAAGAAGGGTAGGGTTAGTCAAGCCTTGGTCAATTCCTCTCCTTCCATAAAATCCATCCAAAATGAGATTGGGAACATGTTGGAGGACTTTGAAAGTGAAATGGTTCATACATTTTCTTTGCAAATGGATATCATGAAGATCAAGAGGAGATAAGAGGAAGTATAGAGGGCCCTAGCTATTTTATGCCCTAAATACCCTAGAAGGCACCCCAGAAATGAATGCCCATTAAATGTCATAGAGGTTGCTCAGTCTGTGTGGAAAACCTTGCCACAAATAAATGTCCTTCTTTTCCTAGTTTATAAGTTGTATACCAAGGGGCAAAAGGTGGAGCTGAATAACTCTACATAATACCTCGACCATACCAACTCGGCATGGAGGATGCATCTTACTCTTATTACCATCCCAACCAGAATGCACCCTTTCCACCCTGGTACTCTTCCACTCATCCATCATGGTCCACACCTCCTTCTTGGCCTTATGCTCCTCAATATCCTCCCCAACCTGTCAATCAACCATTTCATCCATATGCTTCTCAACATCCTCAATGGAATAACCCATCATAAGGGTGGAGGCCTCAACTCAACCAACCTCTTTCTTTACTACCTCCACTTCCATCCCAGCCACAACTCACTCATCCTCCTCCACCCAAGCAACCTCAGATGCCTACTCAACTCAATGCGAACCTGAATAACAAGAAAGCACAATAGGTCTATAGTGGAGAAACATCTTACCCTGCCTATGCTATAGAGATTCAAGAAATCAACCTTGGGTTTGGAAGAGTGCTTCTAGATAACCAACCTCCATCTCCACTTGAGGAACTTGAAGAGTAAAAGTAAGAGAGTACCCCTTAATTAAATCCACCTCCTTTTCCTGAGATATTGATCCATCCTAACTAGCACACCCCAGAAGAGACTGAACTTCTGGGAGAATTGAAGAATCTATGTGTTAAAATACCCCTCCTCCAAGTTATTAAGGATGTTCCCATCTATAATAACCTTATCAAAAAGAAATGTTTGAAACAACCTAGGAGGAGAAAAAGAGACACCCCCAATATCAATGTTATTGGTCAATTATTTGATTTGATGTTGGGGAGAGTGATTTTTCCAAAATATTTAGACCCTGGAAGTCCAATAGTAGATGTGCACATTGATGGCATCATTTTCCCTCATACCCCGATTTATCTTGAGGCTTCCATCAATGTGATGAATAAAGAAACCATGCTTAAACTAAACCTCCAAGGATCCTTAAGAAATACCACTACAGTATTGCAACTTGTAGATAGATCCACAATGGCTCTTGAGGGAGTTGTTGAGGATGTAATGGTCTCTATTGACTCTTGGGAGTATCCTACTAACTTCTTGGTTGTCCAGACCAAAACCAAATTCAATGGTTATCCTCTCATCATGGGAAGGCCATGGTTAGCCACTATTGATGCTTACATTAGTTGCAGGGTCGGTAAATGACCATTAAGAATGAGAATTTTGTCCAAACAATTGGTATTATACCCTCCTTCTCAGCCATCCATTGAACATGATTTACCCCTATGCTAGAAGAGGAAGAGGAAGATGGAGTGTATCCTACAACATCCCACCCAATATGTACCTTATATGTTGTTATAGGAGGAGGGAAACCTGATGAAGATGACCTCATTGACTAGACCCTCCATAACCAACCCCCCACTAGCATGCCTCTTGATGAGCTTGTGAAAGAGTCTGAGAGCGTTCCTTAGACTGAATTATTCTTAGGTGATGCAAGTCCTTCCCATGTAAAATTTGTAGAATTTGGTCCATCTAGAACCTTAAAGATTAACTGCTCTCTCTCATCCAACCAAGAAGAGAAGTTGTGCAAGATGTTGAGAGAACACTTATATGCTTTTTCTTGGAACTATAAAGAAATGAAGGGGGTGCATCCCTCAGTTTGTACTCATCACATCTACATCAAGAAGGGATGAAAACCTATGAGCCAACCTCAGAGGAGAATGAACCTAGCCCTCAAGGGCATAGTAAAGGAAGAATTGCAAACGTTGTTGGATGTAGGGTTCATAAACCCCATCTCACATAGTGAGAGGGTGTCCCATCCAGTTTTGGTCCCAAAGAAGAATGGAAAGTGGAGGATCTGTGTGGATTACAGAGAATTGAAAAAATCCGTCAAGAAATACCATTTCCATTTTCATTTCTTTGATCAAGTTTTAGATGTTCTTGCAAAGAAGAAATTATTCTCTTTCCTATATGGATTTAGTGGTTACAATTAGATCCAAATCAACCTTGAGGATCTGGACAAAACTACATTTGCATGTCCTTCGAGTACCTTTTCTTATAGGGTCCTCCCTTTCTGTCTATGAAATTCCCCTACCACTTTTTAAAGGGCACTTCTAGGCATCTTTGTCAAGTTGGTCCATGAATCTGTAGATACCTACATGGATGATTTCACTCCCTATGGGTGTGACTTCTTGGAGGCTCTCTCTAACCCTGGAAAAGTCCTAAGGAAATGCATTGAAATGAACCTATCACTTAGTCTTGAGAAATGTGAATTCTCAATGCATGGACGGATTGTTCTTAGCCATTCAATATCTCAGTAGGGAATAGAAGTGGACCCAAACAAGATTTCCATCATCAAAAGGGTCCCTATTACTCAAAAGTAGAGGGATGTTAGGAGTTTCTTGGGCTTAGAAGGATATTATAGGGGTTTTATCAAGGAATTTAGTAAATTGGCTTCACCATTGTTTGGGTTGCTAGCCAAGGAATCAAAATTCTGCTAGAGAAATAGCTACCAAGTGGCCCTTGATATTTTGAAAGAGAACTTATCCACTGCACCCATACTTAGGGGCTCAAATTGGGCTTTGCCTTTCCATATCCATGTTGATGCATATGAAAAAGTTGTGGTGGTAGCCTTGGGACAAATAGATGGTAAGTTACCTTATGGCATTTACTTCATTAGTAAAAATATGTCTAAGGCTTAACTAAACTACACTGTAATTGAGAAAGAACTCCTAGTTGTTTTACACTCCTTAAACCAATTCAGACATTGCATCACTGGATACCAACCTTTTTAGCATATGGACCATGAAACTATTAAATATTTGATGAATAAGCCTGATGTGAATGCTAGAATCATTATATGGTTTCTATTGTTACAACAGTTTGATTTAACTATCATTGACAAGCCAGGAAAAGAAAATGTAGTTGCACATTTTTTGTTTATAATTTCTTTGCATGCAGGTGATGAAGGCATGGTCGATCATAAACTTATAGATGAGCACCTAATTCCCCTAGTTGTTGCAAAATTTCCCCCAAATCTATCATCTAGGGAGAAGAGTAGAATTGTAAGGAAAAGAGCCCCTTTCACTTGGATTGGGGGCAATCTCTTCAAGATGGGACAAGATCATATCTTAAGGATATGTGTCAGGGAAGAGGAAGTCTTTGAAATCCTCTCAGTCTGTCATGATGGGCCCTATGGAGGTCATTTTTCTTCCAAGAGAACAACTTTAAAAGCTCTACAAGATGGCTATTATTGGCCCACTCTACACCAAGATGCAAGAAGGTATACTAGAAGATGTGATTAGTACCAGAGGATGGGAAAACCCACAACCAGGGATGAAATTCCCCTACAACCTTAGGTGGCCTTGGATCCATTTGAAAAGTTTGGCATGAATTTCATTGGGCCAATTGATCCACCATCAGGGCATAAAAAGTACATCATTGTGTGCATTGATTACTTGAAAAAGTGGGTTGAGACAAAGGATGTCAAGGCAAAAACAAAGGTGAAAGTGGCTAATTTATTCAGGGAAAATATAATTTACAAATTTGGGTACCCTAGGGAGATAGTCATGAATCAGGGAGCTCAATTCACATCACGTCTGATCGGGAATATTTTAAGGCGGCATCATATCAAACATAGAACATCTATTGCATATCACCCTCCGGAAAATCGGAAAGTATGGTTAGAAATATGGAATTGGAGAGCATCCTCACCAAGGTTGTGAGAAACAACAGGAGAGATTAGGCATATAGATTAGTGGAGGCAACTTGGGCCTATAACACCACCTAGAAGACAACCACTGGATTCACTCCATATGATTTAGTTCATGGAAATAAAGATATGCTTTCTATTGAGTTTGAGTATAATACCTTGAGAATGGCAGTCTAATTGGACTTAAATGTCACCAAATCACAACAAGAGAGGCTACTCCAATTGAATGGCTTGGATGAGTTCAGAATGTAGGACCTCCTACATACTGAAGTTATAAAATTGCAAAGGAAGGTCAAGAATGATAGGCATATCAAGAACAAGGTTTTTCAAGAAGGGGATTGGGCATTATTATATCATTCTAGGTTCAATGATTTCAAAGGCAAACTGATGACAAGATGGTTAGGCCCATACCTAATAGAGAAATATTATGAAAATGGAGTTGTTCAAATCAGGACCATTGATGAGGAATGAATTCCCTTGCTTGTTAATGGCTATAGGTTGAAGGTATATAGAAAACCTATGTCTAAGGAATAATTCATCAGTACAATCAGTAAAGAATTCAATTTTATTGGAATTTTTATAGCTTTTAGTGCACAACATGTCTAGATGCTTTTTTTGAAAAAATAAAAAGAAAATAGAAGGAAAAAAAGAAACTAAAAGCCCTGGATAAAAACCTTTATGAGGCATATTAGGCTAACTCTTGGGTTGTAAACCTCGCTAAGGCAGTGTAGGAGCAAAAAATAGAAGAGAAATAATAAATATCCCTGGGTAAAAACCTCTATTGGGGAACCTAGGGCAGACATATAGACATACAGTTGAAAGCCTCCTTTGAGGAAGCCTATGTGTCTCCAAAAAGAGGAGGAAAAAAACACAGGAAATGGATCTACAACATGTCTACTAATTGTTTTGTCACTTTGCAAGATTAAAGACAGTGGAAGATTCCATAACTAGATTCCATATCTACAGGGCCAACATTCTCAAGATTATATTCACTTTTTCCTTCGTCCACCTCATATCCATCATACACACTCATGTGATCACCCCTCTCCACCATCCCATTAGCCCAAAATTCAAGTTTCACCCCTTCTGGATTGCTACAAGATGGACCTATAATTTCTACAGGAAGGTCCTGTAGTGCTACAGGAGAGATTTGAAAAGCTGCAAGAGGGATATACAAAGGAAAGGATAACCCATCCTGACCTTGAAAAGGATGAATAAGGTTCCCCCACCATGGTCCATCATCCATCCATCACTCATCCATCCAATTCCATAAAAAATATATAATTTTTCACTAAAATCCCTCCACTCTGTCTTACCCCTATTAATTTTTTTGGAGAAACACACATAACACATACTCTTGATTTATACAAATGTACACCACTCCTTAAAAGTCCTAGCATTGTCATCAAGACCTTTTACATCCTCCGTCATCACCCTTGTTAGAGTCGGTCTAGTAGCCCTCCATCAGTGATCAAAGCTCTTTGCATTTGCATAAGTAGGTGTCTCATCAGTGTCTTCTCATTGCATTCCATTAGGCATGCCATAACCCTGATGGAGGAGCTGGTGTCTTTATTCCCCTCTTGGCACTACTAGATCAAGTTGTTTCAGTCATTACACTTTTTCAAGGTTACTTGTCTTGTCTTGAGGTCAAAGTCTTAGGTCTAGGGTTGAGGTCAAATTTGTTTTCAAGGTCATGTCTCTGAAAGTCAATAAGTGCCCAGCAGGCCAGAGGGATGACTATCGAAGTGTTTCTTTAAAAGATTTCATCTTGTACAGCTAAATTTTTTACCTTGGATTTAAAAACCCTGTTTTTAAAGCCAAGGTCATTTCTCCAAATTTTGTAAAAATTGTAAAAATTCAAATATTTCAAAAGACAGCATGCAGCCCTGGTCCCCTTTGCCAAGACTCCTCAGAAGCTATCCCTGCAAAAAATTATCAAAGAAAAGCATCAAATCAATCAGTTTCAGGACAAAAGGAAACCAAAAAGTCAAGTTTATAAAGTGTCATGAAAAAACATTATAAAGTGGGTTATGACATGAAATTAATTCAAACAAGGCTATAAAAGCCCTAATCTCCCTCCATCAAGCCTCATTGTGCATTCAAGTGATAGAGAAATTGTTTCCAAGAGAATTTGAGCGCATTGTGTGAGTTGGGAAGGCGTGCGACCTGTCGAACCAGGCGCGCGACCCGTTGGGCAGTGCGCGCGACCCATCAGGGTTTCCTCCACAGAAAATTACCAGCAAACTTGCCAAGGAACCACAAATTGCCAAATTTTGCAAGGTAGGCCCTCCATCATAAAAAATTATGGTTTGCTAAAGCTTGAGAAGATCATGATAATATTTTAAAAGCCTTCATTTGCAAGTAAAGACTCCATGTGCTTTTGCTTGAAAATATCAAAGTTGCTAGGGTTTGTTTTGTTGTTTTAAGGTATTCCTTTTCATTCCTATTGTTCCTACATTTTCCCACCTCCCATTTCTTACTCCCTTATCACTGTTATTTAATTTCCCTACCAAAAATATTAAGAAATCAAAAATCAAACCCTAAACCCTACCTCTCATAACATCCTTGCAAATGAAATTATATGATGATGTTGATGTCATGATTCCTCTCTTTAACCCCTGTTTCATATATTTTTCCCAATTTTCCTTCCAAGTCTCCCTTCCCTAACATTTCCCTTGTGCTACTTGTCCCCTTGAAACAGCATTTCAAAACAGTTAAAACAGCAGATTTCAAAGCAGAAGCAGCAGTACATTTCAGCCACTTTGCCCCTGAAACCATGTCAGAAACCGAAACCGACTATGAGCAAAGTGATGACCGTGAGTCAACACCAGAAGTTGAGCCTGCTCCGGAACATGAAAAACCACTATTGAGCCCGAATGCACGTATGCAAGGCAAAAATGAAGGTGCTCCAAAGGCGGTTGGCCAAAGCACAAAAACGAAGAAAAAGGTCCGACCCCCTCCACATCTTGGCTGAGGCTTCCTTGAAGGAGCATGGCACTAAATAGCTCAGCCCCAGCACAAATTCCAAGAAATTTTGAGCATTTTGGGTGATTTTTGGTTTTTTAAGGCAAAAAACAGGTTTTTTCGCTTGACGGGTCTCACCCCCCGCGCGACCCTTTCACTTGGCAACTCTATTTTCAAAAAACTCAGCATTTCTGGATTTGGCATGAAAAGTTACACATGCTCACCCATTTCCAAGAGATTTTATGAAGTTTTGGGCCTCCTGAAAGTCAAAAAACAAGCAAAAAATGACTCTCTGCCACATTTTTGACACACAGAAAGCAGTCTTGGGAGATTGCAATTTTGGAGGGGAAAATGACAACCAAATTCCGAAATTCCAGTTGGGTTGGAAAGTAGACTCATAGACCTTCCAACAAGCCTACTCTTGCCTCGTTGGGACACCTGAAAGTGCCCCAAAAGTGCTCTCAAAGGTGCGCAACCCGTTTAGGAATGGCGTGCGACCCATCAGGCAAATTGCTCAGGATTTCAGCCTACAGCTCAGCAAAACGCAGTTTTGACTATGTTTGACTTTTTGGACTTGATTTTTATCCTCCTTGTTGTAAATGATGTAATTTTATGACACTTTTACACTTATGTATCTCTTCTAGAAGATTCATTCATGAGATGGGTGAAAATTAAATGAATGAATTGGTTTCCTAGCTTATAGAGGCAAGTTGTTTTGACTGCCTAGTTTTCAGTGCTTAGTTTAGAATTGGTTGAAACAGCTCCTAGGATAGTAAGCTCGACCCCTAGAGGCAGGGAAAGATGTTAGATGATCTATATTATGTACTCTCTTGCTCATTTTCATGGTTGGACTCTTGAGGGAGAAGCTCTTATTGTATTACTCACTGTATCTCTGCAATTTTTGGCAAAGGAAGACTAGGGTTTTGCAGTGCTTTTTGGGATTCTTGTGGTCACATGTATTGATGGTGTGTTTCTCTTTGTACTTGTAAGTGTGTTATGTGAATCATTTCCTTACTTTTCCTTCTGCAAATTAGGCAAATGAAGTGTTAAAGTAGAATTCATGACTGTCATGCTCTGCTTTTAAGTTTGCTTAATATCAATGTTTTCAACTGTTTAAGGGGAATTCAAGGTTATTGCTTGCTCTCCTTAACTCCTCACCAGTCATTCTCATCCATCCATCTCTATCAAGGGCATCAATGCTGTTTCCTACCTCGCCCCAAAGAACTCCCTGTGAAAACTGTGTCCAATCCCCGCACCCGAAATTGCCATTCCCCAATTTTCCACCAAAACTTTAAAAATCCCAAATTTAAACCTCTTGATCAGTTTACTAGCCTAAAATCAGTGTTTTCCTATTGGTTATCTCTCCCATTGAAGATCTTTATCGATATAGACCGGAGAGAGCCCTCTCCTGCCCCGTAGGGCTAGCTACGAGGCTAAGTGGTTTGATGTTGCCTTGAGGTTTACCTTTCTCAGCCTGAGGTGAAATTTCAAGCGCTAACAACCCTCATGCAACTTGAAGACCCCAGAGAAAAAGGAAAGGACTGCTATAGGAAGAGAACCTCCTCTTGTAGCAACTTATGCACACATCACAAAAAGAAATAATCTTGTTTTTTCTCATCAGTAAGAGGGGTGATGAAAACTTGTGAGGCCACTCTGCCATAGTCATATCATTCCCAGGAGGACTCTCCACTAGTAGTAGCAGCTTGGACATCAACAAGGTACCTGCACACACAACAACCACAACAGTCAAATATCATGAGGAGCAATGAAGAAATACAAAGGAAATAAACACAACAAGTCAACTCCCTTGATGATAATAATGAGGTCCCACTCTAGCATGCACATACCTGCATCAGTTCAATCATGATGCAGGCACAGGTACAGAAAAATCTCATCTCCTCCCTATGTGTAAATAATGAAAATGTGTAAATGTTGAGAGGAGGTGTCTTAATAAGCTGGAGGTGGCTAGTTAACTTGGCCACCCTCGGCTAGTAAACTAAAACTGATGGTAAGCACTAATGCATGGTAAGCACTAATGTTATAGGCAAGCTTGTAACTATTATAGGAAGGCTGAGAGATTGCTACATGAAGACTAAAAGGGTGAAGGAACGCTACAAAGGGTCAAATTGGTATCCAAACTATTACCTTTATCCTAGACCACTTGATAAAAGGTAAGTTCCACCATCTCCTTCATTCACCCATAAATTGTATGCAAAGTACAATTCAAATTCTATAAGAAGTTGCAGTCAAAATGTGAAATTGAAAGATATTTTCACACTATAGAGTAGAGGGAATGTAGGAAATTATCACCAACAAGGAATTTTAACTCACACCTGCCACTGAATTATACACCAAAGCTATTAAAGGAAGTATCTCTCCTTCACTTAGCTAAAAACATAGAGAATATATGGGGGGAGGATTTACCAGAAGGGAGCCCTCATATACCAAAAGAATCCATCTTCATCCTCCTGTGGTAGATATTTTTAGAAGACACCAATGGCTAGGTTTCTTTGGGTTGTTGAAAGGATATGATGAGGACATTGCCTTTAATTTTCCGTGGCCCTGAACTCACAAACATAAGACAGTGCCACCACTGTAGTGAGGGGATTAGTTGTCTCACTCAGCCCTTAGCTGATTAGAAAAGTGACAACCCTACCCCTAGGGATTAAATGGGGCAGAGAAGATAAACAACTAGTGCCACTGCTAAAAATAACTTCTTCATAGCCAATGAAAATCATGTCAAGGACAAGAATGGAGTTAGGAGGAAAATCCCACCTTATCCTCAGGATGAGGTGGCCTACAATATCCTAAAATGCATCTCCTCTAAGGGAAGGTTGAGTGTGGTCTATGCCTACCACTTTAGATTACTTCATGAAATCAGATTTCAAGCATAACTGCCTCTGGCTATTAAACTTAGTGTGCCATACTTCCTCCTACAGTCCATCAGGGCCATGAGTCCAAAAGTGAGAGAGGAAAAGCACCAACACCTAGGCCACCATGGACTCATTAAACTGATAGTGGTGGATGCGTTGAACAAATTGAGAATCTATGTCCTTTGGTCCAAATCCATAGACATGGATAGAGAGGCCTTCATTGACACATATATACTCACACCAAGTGAGACCCCAACCTCTAGTGTTGGATGAAGAGAGGAGAAAGAAGAGGAAGAAGAAGAAAGAGAAAAGGCAATAGGAAGAAGCAGTCGAGTAAGAAGAAGAGGAAAGAGAAACAAATACAGAGAGGACAAAGGAAGAACCAGAGGAAGAGGTAGGAAAAGAGCAAGATGAAGGGGAAGAGGGGGAGAAATAGGATAAATCAACTCTTGAGAAAGCTATTGAACCCAAAGAAATTGAGACATCCCTAGAGAAACCAAGTTTGTCTCCAGGACCCACTGAAAAAGAGGTAGCTACAACTTTAGCTACCTTGAGCACCCCAGTCAAACCTAAAAGGAAGAGACAAAGGCAAGCCCCCCTATACTTTAAGACTAGGAAAAGCACCAGGATCAAGCAAGGAAGGCCACAAACTCCCACAAAGGTCCCTATCACAATTGAAGAGTCCCCAAGTAAGAAAGAGGAGGTGGGTCCCACTGAAATAAAAATTGAAGAGGTCACCTCTCCAAAATCCATAACAAAGACTCTTATAGCATATATAAGGAGGCCCACCACCATATAAACCTCCTTCAAACAACCCAATACACCTACCACCCTCCAACAAGAATAAAATGGGAAGTTGCAGGAAGGACAAAGCATGCTACAAGAAAAACAGTGTGCTAATGGAAAAGCAGAGTGTGCTACAGGAGGAACAAAAGATGCTACAAGAGGGGCAAAATATGAAAAAAGAACTACAAGAGGTAGAAGCTTCCCTAAAAACATTTGATAGGGACTTCCTAAAGCGACAAGAGCCTATTCCACAGCCTAGCCTAAGCTCCTATTATAAATTCATTGAAGGAGCGAGAATTATTCCCCAAAAATTTGCATTCCCACTTTTCTTTGAGCTAAAAGAAGAAAGAGGAAGAACACATAGATGGATGCAAATTTCTATGTCTAGAAAGAACAATGTAATCTTTTAAACGAAAACTCATACTGTTACTCATTTTGTAGAGATAGCAAAAAAGTGACCCGATTTGGAAAAGGGGTGATGAAGAACACACATGTTTTTTTAGAGCATAGTTTTTGGCACTATAAATTTTTTTATGTACATTGTGTTTTAGAATGGTAGTGTTTTTTATGCTGATTTAAAAAAGTGGTAATTCTACACCAGGCCCTTTTTTTAAAAGGATTTTTTAATTTTTTTTATTTTCTAATGTATGAAATGTAAATAATTATTTTGTAAATTTAATAATTTTTGAGGTGGTCTTTTTCTTCATATTTTCTTGTTTTTATTTTAATTTTATTTTTTTTGTAGTGAGGTTTTTATTGTTTTGCATATTTAAAGAAAAAGGTCAATATTTTGAATTTTCGATATTCTACATATTTATACAGTGTTAATTAATTTTTCAATCCACATGAAATAATTGTTTCTAAAAAACAATATTTTTTAACAATTGACATAAAAATAACCATTTTTAACATAAATATAACTAAAAAACTACACGTTTTGATAATTTTTTGTAATTTTTTGCTAGAGATGACATGTCAAAATCACAATTTTTATAGGAAAATTTTAACTAAAAATGGTTAAATAATAGTTTTTTTTATAAATTTGATGTCAAAAAAAAATAATAACCACTGTTTTTTTCAAAAAATAATGATTAACATAAAAATTTATGCGAAAATCACATAATACAAATATTGAATGCATAACAACCTTAATTGAGTGCTTATTCTTCTCATAAAATGTCAAAGTCAAAACATTACAAGAATAACTAATTAATAGTTACAAAAAATGAGCTTGATTTCCAAGCATAACTTAAATTTTATCAACAATGTCACGTAATCCAAACTCTTCGTCCTCTAGAGTTTCATCATTGTGTTCTTCTACAACATTTTCATCTTCTAATGGATCTTTGATGTCTGTGAATCTCCCAATGTGGTGTTGTAGCGCCCATCTCACGCCACCACAGTGGCCCGAGCCACCAGGGTGGCGCGGTGTGGGTGCCGCAGCACCACCTCGCGCCACCTCTGTGGCCCGCCCAGCCCTCGGGGGTGGCTAGGCAATTCTCGGAATTGCCCAGCCACCTCTGGGGGGCGGGCAGGCCGACGGGGTGGTGCAGGGTGGGCACCGTAGCCCTACCTGGCGCTACCCTGGTGGCTCGCCCGCCCCCGGGGGTGGCTGGGCAATTCCATCTCTGGGGGGCGGGCGGGCAGCAGGGTGGTGCGGGATGGGGCTGCGGCACCACCCCAGCGGCCTGTTCGCCCACCCCGACGGCCCGCCTGCCCCGTGGGGGTGGCTAGGCGATTCCACCCGTGGGGGGCGGGCGGGCAGCAGGGTGGTGCGGGCCCGGCGGCCTGTTCGCCCCCCGGGGCTGGCTGGCCGATTCTTGGAATCGCCCAGCCATCCCTCAAGGGTGGGTGGGCTACCGGGGTGGCGCGATGTGGTGCTGCGGCGCCCACCCCGCGCCACCCCAGTAGCCCGCTTGACCCCGGGGGTGGCTGGGCGATTCTCGGAATCGCCCAGCCATCCCTGTGGGGCGGGCGGGCCATCAGGGTGGCGTGTGGTGGGGCTGCGGTGCCCACCCCGTGCCACCTCAGTGGCCTGCCTGCCCCCCAGGGGTGGTTGGGCGATTCCGAGAATCGCCTAGCCACCCCCCGGGGGCGGGCAGGCCGCCGGGGTGGCATGGAGTGGTGCTGCGACGCCCACCCCGCACCACCCGGACGGCCCGCCTACCCCCAGGGGTGGCTGGGTAATTGAATCGCCCAGCCACCCCCGGGGGGCGGGCAAGCTGCTGGGTTGGCGTGGAGTGGTGCTGCAGTGCCCACCCTGTGCCACCACGGCAGCTCGCTCGCCCCTTGGGGGTGGCTGGGCGATTCCGAGAATCACCCAGCCACCCCCCAGGGGCAGGCAGGCCGCGGGGTGGTGCGGGGTGGGTGTCGCAGCCCAACCTCGTGCCACCCTATTGACCCACCCACCCCCCGGGGGTGGCTAGGTGATTCTCGGCGCCGCAGCCCAACCCTGCGCCACCCCGTCGACCCACCCACCCCCCAGGGGTGGCTAGGCGATTCTCGGAATCGCCCAGCCACCCCCGGGGGGCGGGCGGGCCGCCGTGTTGGCACGGGGTGGGCACTGCAACACCAGCCCGTGCCACCCCGGTGGCCTGCCCACCCCCGGGGGGTGGCGGGTGGGCCGCCGAGGTGGCACGGGGTGGGCGCCGCAACCCCACAACCACCCCTTGGGGGCAGGCGGGCCACTGGGGTGGTGCGAGGTGGGCGTCGCAACACCACCTCGTGCCACCTTGGCGGCCGCAGGACCACCCCGCACCACCCCGGCGGCCCGCCCGCCCCCCGAGGGTGGCTGGGCGATTCCAAGAATGTTTCATTCAATATACAAATAATGACTTTTGAATTCATTTAGTGATGTAATTTGTTCATAATGTCATGGTTTTTTAATTTTATAGTTGAAAAAATTTCAATTTCTTTTGTATCTAGCATTTTATGGTTGAGAACATGTTGAATTTATACTTAGGAAAGAAAAATGTTATTCTACCAAAAACATTAGTGTGTTTTTTCCTCATAAACAACTTTGTTTGGCACATAAAAATTCGGTTTTACTAGCATTTTTTTAAAATGTTGAAGATTGACCCTAAAAAAGAAATCATCGTTCCAGTATCATCACTTTTTCGTTTTCAAGCTGTTTTTTGCACAAAAATTTCGTTTTCACTACCATTTTTAAAACATGTTCAAAATTGACCCTAAAAAAAAATCATCGTTCCAGTATACACACTTTTCGTTTTTAGCACTGTTTTTGATGTTTTTTCGGGGTTTTTTGGCCAGAGTTCTTGTTTTGAGTTTATAGTTCTCGTTTCAAAGTTTACATTGTTAAAGGTGGAAGAGGTGGGCCTCATGGAAGAAAATGTCCTTGAAATGGGAAAATAATTGAGTGATCTAAGAGAGAGGGAGGCCATAATGAGGGAGAAGCTACAAGCATCAAATAGGTGGTTGATGGGGAAGTTGCAGGGGAACAAAACTCAACTGGACACAATGGCAAGACTCCCCATGGAGGAATTACAGTGCAAAAAACCATCCAAGTCTTATGCACTCTTTCTCAAAGAGCAGTGGATGAAATTCCCAATCAAGACCATAACACAACATCGGTCTATGCCATTTCAAGATTACAAATAATGCATTGAATTTTTCGACCAAGTTAGTAGAGAAGATAAAACAAAATTGGTTGAGTTCTAGATTCATAACCTCACCTTGATTGATATGAATATTTGGGATCCCAATGAAAAATTGGGGGATACACAACTGATGGCCCTAGCATGTTGGATGACTCATGAGGAGGTAAGAGCTGAAGAAGTAAAGAGAGTTGTGGAAAAGGAAGAAAAGTAACCAATATATATCAGGGCATAGCTAATAAGCCCAATGGTTTTCATTAGCAATCATAGCATCATCTCCAATGATGATGACCTAGAACCCAAATACCTTGCCACCCAGGAACAAGCCATCTCACATTTTGAAGACACACTTAGGTTTTTAGGGACAGAAAGCTAGCAAGCCTACAGATGGAATGCCTTAAACCACAGTCTTTAGATCGGTGAGTATCACTCTCCTAAGAGGCTGAGGAATGCATTGGAGAGGACACCCCTGTATAAAAGAATCATGCAAATATTAAAAGTAAACTGGATTGGACTCAAGCTCATTCCACCCTTGCTGCTAGGCCTACAAGAAGGAAGAAATGAAGCAGAGGAGAAGAGTATAGAGATAGAAGATAATGCAAGCTTCTATCCACAAGAAGGCACACCATCTGAGGAGCCTTGTGATGTTAGGGAGGCCACCAAGGCCATGAAGGGCATCAACATAGATGATTGAGTTTATTAGAGGATGAGCAAAAATTTCAGTAGGGGGTGATGATGAGGCTCATCAATAGGTACGTCATAAGGGTAATAATGCCATCCTCCATCTTTATAATTATCTCTTTCTCACATTTATTTACAATTTTTGTTATATTATTCTTAGTGAGAGGGGTAAAAGATGTTTTGCTATGCCATTTGGCCTAATATGGTTTAAATGCAGAAACTAGAGCCTTTTTTAGATGATTTCGATGTAGGAGCTCAGAGTAGACAATAGGGAGAGATTTTAGGAGGTTGTCCACCTCCTTAACTGCCTCAATTAGCCAAAATCACCACACACTCTCTCATTAGCTCGAGGTCATTAGCAGCCAAGCAAGTGTAGCTAAAGAAGATCAAGATCCACCCTTCTCAAATTTTGGGAGACAAATATTCCTATTTTCTAGGGATTTGTCAGTAGTTACCCTCTTGTATAAATAAACATGTCAAAGAGCTCATTAGGATTCAAACTTTGTTTTTAGCTAGGAATCTATTGAGCTCAAGCACTTGATACTATTATTTTTGACTGGTTATGTGATGTATTTGACATTGATTCAGTGATAATGAGAAGTTTCTTATTGATCAATCACTAAGTTAGTTCCAGAGGGCTAAGGATCTTGGGTTTGGGCCCAACCCTAGTGGCTTAGGTCCCTCTTATGTATTGGTATTTATTCTTAGATTAGAATGCTTATTAGTTTTTTGTATCTCATTAGAAACTAACCCCTCAAAAATCTTGTGATTGCAACCTCTATCTCATCTCTCTCATGGGAGCATGAATGGAAGAATCTACAATCACAGCCCAAAAATGCTATGTTTATGATTTCTTGGAAGAAGGTCTATATTATTCATCTTGGTTTGCATATGTTTACTATATATTAGGAGTTGATTTATTGATTAGATCGGGGTTTTTGGCATAGATTAGATGGTATTTAAATTCAACTCATATTTTCCATCATTAGTTATTTTATTTTGTCAATGATAAAAGAGTATGTGCATGTGATGTTGCAAAGTTGCTCAGATTTACAGGAAATGGGCCTTTCACCATCTCCATCTAGGAATTTTACACCCTCTTTGATGAATCCCAAAATTTTGTTCTTGAGCTCATTCCCTTAGGTCACTAAGAGAATCTCTCCTAGTTCAAAACCGACCTTCCTAAGGTGCTGAGCTTGGCCAGGGGTGCTGACCACATTTCATCCATTTACCACAACCTCCATCCACCTTACCATCCCTTGATCTCATCATTCCTACCTCCTAAACCTTCTCAGAAGCCTTCCTATAGCAATACAGGGCACTTGTAGCAGCTTCATGTAACATCCTGTAGCATCCTGTTTCACCATTTGTTTTGACCTATGACGCAAGTTTGAATTAGCTTAGGAGTAGGTTGACCCCAACTACAACTCCATGATGATTTCCTGTTTGCAAGTGGACTTAGTAGATATATGGTTGATTGCAAAATAGTGTAGTTCCCTTTCTGCAAGAAGTGTAGTTCTTGTTTTTTCCATGAATTGATTTAGTATAATTTACAAGTTAACAACATCTACAAGTTGAGGTTCAAAATGCATTTTTATTTTTGCCATTAGAACTAGCTTCTGAATTGCACCTTCAGTAGTCAATTTCCTTCTAATTCAGTAGAAAGAATGGACTTGGAGCACTATTGATCAAATGTCCTAGTTGAGGGTGGCATGAGTAGAATCCCATCTACTATGTATATAACACTATCACCTTGAAGTTTGTACGAACCCCGGGTTGATAAATAGAGTTGAGGAGCCCTTGGGAGTTGCAACACTCTTGGTGCAATACCAAGGCTCACTAATCCCTTAGTTAATAGTGATGCGTTGTGTTGCTTGCAATAAAGCCATGTGTATTACAAGCGCTGGGATATTTTGATGTAATTAATTAATTTTTTTTTATTAAAGGTGATGTGTTGTGTTGTGTTGTTTGCAATAAAGCCAAGTTCTTAGGTGGTTTGATGTGTTTTAAATAAAAAATCTTTATTAAAGAAAATGTTTACAATATTAACTATTTACAATACATAATGTTATTTACAATATAGAATAGATATATTAAATATAATTTTGATGTGTTATAATATATTATACACTTTAATTTTACAACACATTAATGATAAGTTTAAGTTTGGTTTTATATTTTAGTTTATCATATATAAATTTACAATAAATATATTTGCAATAAATGCATTAATGTATTGTCTTTATGTTTGAACATTATTTATTATATTTACAACCTTTTCTAATTACAAGATTCTAAAATTAATTTAATAATAATAAGATAAATTAATAAATTAAACTATACTTACAACTTTTGAATTAATAAATTAAAATATGTACAACGAATTAAAAAATGTATGCAGATATATAAGTGTTATATTATATTACATTAAAATTTTTATATTTACACACTGACAAAGGGGCATGAATGAAGGTATTATGAAAATGCTCAATCCAACCAAACTCATCAAACAATCTTAAAAGAGGAAGTCATTGAAGAAAACTACCAAATATTAAGGGTTGTGTTAGTCTAAGTCAGTTCTGCCTGTCACCAGTGATCAAATATGCTTTTACCAAGTTTTGTTAGGAGTCTCAAGTCAAATTTTATCATGTCATTAGGTTTTCAGAATAAAATTTGGCCACTGGCTAGTGTGTCTAGGTCTACTACTGCTCCTTCAAGATTTCCATGTCCAGTCACTACCATCACTCAGTTGGATGTGCCATCATTGAACAAATCATCATCATCATTTCAATCATGTCACCATGGTCTTCATTTAGCTCAGTGTCTCAACTAGGTCATTAGGGTTAGAGTCATCAAGGTTGTAATTTCATTCAATAAACTGGGAAATGAAGGAGTAGTAGTAGGTTTTGATAAAAAAAAGTTTTGTTTCTAAGTGTAATTCACTTTAGAATGATGTAATAAGTTATGTTTCAAAGCTGCATGAAAAGGTTCCAAACTACATGGTTTACATCAAAAAGCAAAATGAAAATTATGGTGGGTCACCCTACCATTACAAAGTTGAGTTCTATGGCATGTAAAGTCCATTTTTCTCTCATTCCTCTCATTCATCACATTTTCAAGGGAGCTCTCATCCATCATAACTCATTTCCTCACTCATTTCATTGCTAAAGAGATCTCATTCATCATCAACCACTTCCTCAACATTTTTATGGCCAAAGACATTCCAAAAATTGGTCTCAAGCTACCTCGCTATCTTTTCAGTGGGAAGCCCTCCTTTTCATGTTTTCAAGCCTACAAAACATATTCCTATACATTTTATTATCCCTCACACTCAAACACACACCTAAAACCGTCACACCCCCTCACACTCAATCCTAAGACCTTCTATACCTAAAATCTAGCCCTACGTTGCGTTTTTGGCAGCCTTCATAGATGGGACTGTGTATAAATTCCCTAGCCCTCTTCCCTCACTCTTTTAACTTCCCTCCACTTCCCTAAGTTCCCTAGCATCCCTCCCCATTTTAAAATTTTTTTCCTACACCCAGTCCTACTCCCTAATCCCTTCATCCTATTCCCTCATTCCCTTCCCCTATTTTTCCCTCTGGGGTTTGCACTCACAAGTTTACTATGGAGAAGGAAAGGAGGCCTTATAACAAGGGAGGGAAGATGGAAAGGGGTGAAATTCACTATATTAACTAGCATCATAGTAGCAACCACAGGGATACCAAATATTGGTGAGAAATGGTTCAAAACTCAAGAGTTGGATGCCCAATTCTATGTAATATTCCTAATTAGCTATGGCTAATTGGAATATTCGATTTTGTTCAATTTTTGCCTTCTATATTTATTTGTAAATAAAAATTGAGGAAGGGGGAATATGACTCACTTTAGAATAAAAAAGTCACTTCCTAGGTAGCACAACGTTGTGACTTAAGGGGAACCAAGGGGGCCAAAGGGGGATGCAGAAATGGGGCCCACGCAGACATATGGCGGGACTGCATAGGAGGGAAGGAACACATGGAAAGAAGGGGATCACGCAGGAGAAGGTGAGCCTAGGGATTGTGAGAGGAAAAGGCTATAAAATAGAGAGGAACCCCCTCATTTGGGATCATTTAGTTATGTGCATTTGGAGCTAGTCGTTCGACTTCTAAGCACGCTAGTTGTTTAGCTAGTCTGCAGCACTGTTTAGTGCATCGAGTGTCTCCGTTCAGAGATCTCACCCTTAGCCTCGGGGGACTTTGAGTGCCTGCTCGGGAAAGGTATTTCCTTTGGTGTTTGAGCAGTAGTTTCATCAACATTCCAGCAGCAGTTTTAGCAGCATTCTGGAGGACTGCGCAGCACTGGGAGAGGGACGCAGTTCATTCTGGCAGCTGTTGGGGATTGGGGTTTGCAGGAGGATTTATGCTGTGTGAGTGAGCAGGGGACCAGCCCTTGCCTATTGGAGGATTTTGGCAGAGTTTTCAGGTGGAGTTCCAGGCAGGATTTAGAGGGGTTTTCAGAGGCAGCGCAGAGCTTTAGAGGAACTGCGCAGATCCCCAAGAGGGTTATTTTTGGGGGTCGGCCATTCTAGGAAAGTTTTCTGGGTTTTTCTGGGTTTCTTGAGCAGAGCACGAATCCAGAGTCTTGGCTTTTTCCAAGGAGGGGAGCAGCCCCAAATCATCATTTGTTTCCTACCAGCAGCAGTAGCACAGCAGCAGCATCCACGCAAAGAGGCCATTCTTGTCATTTTGAGAGTATTTCTTCACTTGCCTTGTGCAAGTCGAGGTGCCATCTGTCTGATCACCTCTTGTACTCATTTATTTCTCAATATAATAAAATGGCTTAGCATTTTCTCACTACATTTCTTGTATTTGTTTATACTTCCGGTTTACATTATTATATGTTGTCCCACTATTATTTTATCACTTCTGGGTTATTATATCATTTGCATACATTTGGTTGTAGTTTTTGCTAAGGTTTGAGGTATATTCTGGGTTAGGAATATTACAATGGTATCAGAGCATAGATCTGGCTCAGCCTGTGGAGCTAGCAATCTATCACACTGGGGGAAAAACCCTACATTTGTTACAGAGGTAGAAGATACAGAGACACTGGACGTAGGTTGGAGAATACCTACGGAGAGGGAGGCTGTGTTCTGGTGGTGGACGCAGAACAGGAGGAGCCGGTGGTTGACGCAAAATAGAAAGAGCTGGTGGTGGACACAGAGCAGATGGTAGACGAGGACAGGAAGAGATTTGTGGATATGCTCCTCAAATCATTGCAGGATCTATTGAGGCAGATTGAGGTGATGGGGCAGAGATTCATGGCAATAGAGGCCAGACAGCGTGAGAGCCCACGAGTTTTTCAGATTGGTGAGGGGTTAGGTGCATCCCATCATTTTCCAGAGCAATGTGATACTGCACAGCAAGTGGCCTCACATGCCCCTACACACTCTACCATGCCCACGTTCTTAGGAGCAGACATGGGGGTCAGAGCCCAGCAGGAGATAGAGCCTAGCCATATGGGCGAATATTTTGTAGAGTACTAGGCATATGGGCAGGAGTTCAGGGATGCCCTTTCATTCAGAGACTTTGTTCAGCTCCAGCGAGATAGTAGGTCCTGCGATCATCACAGAGGAAACCGACATTACCATGATGGTGACACCCACCGTGCAATGAGTAGATTCCACTTGCCTATGTTTGATCATTCATCAAACATTTCGGCGAAGTCTTGGGTGGAGAAGCTGGACATTTATTTCCAGCTTAAACATATGTCAAAGGTAGAGGCCATCAAGGTGGCAACATTACATTTGGATGGTGAGGCCTAGGATTGGTGGTTTCATGGGATTTTCACACTCGAGAACTCTACAATGATGACATATGCGGAGTTTACCAGGAGATTGATGGAGCAATTTGATCGGAGGGATCTAAAGCAGCATCTTTTTGAGCTGACGAGGCTCAAACAGATAGGGAGCCCAGAGACCTACATTGCAGATTTCTTGAGGGTTTCCGTGATGGTTCCAGACCTATCCACAACACGAAGGGTCTATATGTATGTTGAGGGGTTAGCAGAGCCACTTCGGGGTCTAGTCCGTTCCACTAGACCAGCCATGCTCCGAGACGCTATCAGCAGGACCAGGGACTTACAGGATGTCTTACCCAGGACCCAGACACCTTAACCCCAAAGACAACCTTTTAAGTCTAAGGGGAAGGATGTGAGGATTCCACCTCCAAAAGGGAATCTAGGACGAGTATAGATTGAGGACGATGTCAAAAGGGAGCTAAAGAAGAAGCAGTTGTGCTTCACATGTCAGGAGCCGTGGGCACCAAGACATAGATGTGCTGCTGGTAAAGCACATTTTATTGAGGTCTTCTCTGAGAGCAGTGGAGAAGAGGATGACGAGGATGATGTGGAGGCGGGAGATAGCCATGCCATACAGGGACCTTTGCCACCTCCACCGCCAGTAGCAAGTGGTGCATCTTTTGCACCTACCAGAGGGGCCCTTGCAGCATTGCGAGGAGTTCCCAAATATCTGACGCTATGCATACAAGGGACAGTACATGGCCAGTGGGTATCAGTTTTGGTTGATAGTGGGGCAACCCACAACTTCATCGATGCACAGATGGTTGAGCGGAGAGGTATTCAAACAGAGAGCTTCGATGGGTTTTCAGTCTTGGTCCCAGGAGATCAGACCATGCCGTGTGCTCATTATGTTCTAGAGCTTTCAGTGATGATGGGCACCTACACATTGACTGACCACTTTTTCATGGTCGATATCCCGGACACCAACATGATATTAGGTGTTCAGTGGCTTACCACTCTAGGGAAGGTCACGACAGATTGGAAGACCCTAGAGATGGAGTGTGATGATGAGAAGACAGGGAGGCATGAGAAGATACAAGGACAACACACATATCCACCTCAGACTGTGTCGGCTCATCGGATGGAGGCATTCTTGTGGAAGGGAGACATAGAGTGGGTAGTGGAGCTGCGTGCATCAGAGGCAGGGACTATAGGGCAGTCAATACATCCAGAGATCCAGTCCATCCTTGATTGATATTCCATAGTGTTTGTAGAGATTCCACCAGGACAGCCACCGAATTTGGGGTTTGAGCACACTATCGAGCTTGAGCAGGGCATCCAGGCAGTGATCACCACCCCCTATAGGCACCCCAAGGCTTATCGGGATGAGATCGAGTGGGCTATCCAGGAGTTGCTGGCTCTTGGGCACATTCGACCAAGCACGAGTCCTTTTTCTTCTTCTGTGGTGTTGGTGAGGAAGAAGGACGATACATTGAGGATGTGCATTGACTACAGGGCCCTGAACAAGAAGACCCTGAAGAATAGATACCCTATACCCAAGATCTATGAGTTGATGGACGAGTTGAAGGGAGCACGATTCTTCTCAAAGATTGATTTGAGATCTAGGTACCATCCGATTCGTGTGAGGGAGCAGGATAGTCCCAAGACCGCCTTCAGGTGTCACTATGGGAACTTTGAGTTCTTGGTGATGCCTTTTGGGCTAACCAATGCCCCAGCTACATTTCAGTCCTACATGAATCACATCTTCCGTAGTCATTTGAGGAAGTTTGTGTTGGTATTCTTCGATGATATTCTCATTTACAGCAGGACTTGGGAGGAGCATCTCTAGCACATTGAGACAGTATTGCGTATCTTACAGGAGCAACAGTTCTATGCTAAACTCTCCAAGTGTGAGTTTGGGTTGACAGAGATGTTGTATCTGGGACACATCATAGGGGTGGACGGAGTAAGGGTCCACGAGGAGAAGATCATGGCCATCAGGGAATGGTTGGAGCCGAGAAACATGACGGAACTTCAAGGATTCATTGGCATTTGCACTTATTACCAGAAGTTCGTCAAAGGTTTCTCACAGCTTGCTGCACCCTTGACCGATTTGACAAAGAAGGGGGCATTCAGTTGGTTAGATACAACGTAGCGAGCCTTTGATAGGCTCAAGGAGGTTATGAGCAGCTGCACAGTGCTTGCATTACCAGATTTTACGTAGCCATTTGTCTTGGAGTGTGATGCGTCGGGAGTGGGGATCAATGCAGTATTGATGCAGGGAGGTCACCCTATAGAATTTGAGAGCCGAAAGATCCTTCTGCATGAGAGGTTGTATTCCATATACGACAAGGAGATGCTGGCCATCATGCATGCATTGGCTAAGTACTGGCAGTATTTGGTAGGCAACAGGTTCAGGGTGAGGACTGATCACAACAGCCTCAAGCTCTTTTTGGAATAGAAGCAGCTACAAGAGAGGTAGCAGAAGTGGATCAGTAAGATCCAAGCATATGACTTTGACATTGAGTATGTCAAAGGTAAGAACAACGTGGTAGCAGATGCCCTTTCACGTAGACCAGCCACGTTGTCTCTTATGAGCTTGGATACAGATTGGAGGGCTCAACTCTTAGTAGAGTACTCCAAGGATAGGTTTGCATGTGAGGTTTTGGATGGGCAGGTGGCAGATGACAGGTACAAGGTGGTTGATGAGATCATCTACTACAGGGACCAGATCTTCTTGATTGAGGGATCTCAGCTCAAGAAGAAGATACTGCAGTCATCACATGATTCCCCATTGGCAGGACATCAAGGTTTTACGAAAACCTACAGGGCCATTAGGGAGAGGTTCTTATGGAAGGGCCTCAAGGAGGACATACTCCAACACATCCGGGAGTGCAATGTTTGCCAGAGGAACAAGGGATATATGAGCCATCCCGTAGGATTATTGCAGCCTCTTCCCATTCTGGAGGGGAAATGGGAGAGTATTTCGATGGATTTCATCACAGGGTTGCCCATGGTACAGGGCAAGGATTGTATCTTTGTCGTCATTGATCAACTGACGAAGTATGCACATTTCTTTTCCATATTCACACACTATACAGCAGCACAGGTGGCCAAGATGTTCTTCAAGGAGATCTTCAGGCTACATGGTCTTCCTAAGACCATTGTCAGTGACAGGGACAACCATTTCATGGGCAGGTTTTGGCAGGAGCTTTTTTGATTGGTGAGGACGGAGTCGACACTGAGTACCAGCTATCACCCACAGACGGACATACATAAGGAGATAGTTAACAAGTGGCTAGAGGGCTACTTGTGTAACTATGTCAGTGGGCAGCAGCGGGCATGGCTGAAGTGGCTGCATCTTGGGGAGTACTGCTACAATACTTCACATCACATGTCCATTGGTATGTCACCATTCTATACCTTATATGAGTATCATCCTTTATCTTTTGTCGACGTGATGTTTGGTGATAGCAGGGCTCCTAGAGCCAAGATTTGGATCCAAGAGAGTCAGGATATCCTCCGAGCTCTCAAGGATAACATGGCTACAGTGCAGAACCAGCAGAAGCTGTATGTCGACAGGGGTCGGGTGGAGAGGCAGTTTGAGGTAGGGGACATGGTCTACCTATGATTACAGCCATACCAATAGTCATCACTGAAGTAGAAGGGGGCTAAGAAGCTCAAGCCCCGCTTTTATGGGCCATATAGGGTGATACACAGGATTGGACAGGTTGCATATGAGTTGGAGTTGTCCCAAGGCAGCGAGATTCATAACATTTTTCATGTATCATGCCTGAAGAAGGCATTGGGGCAGCAGGTGACCATGACGGATGAGCTACCACCCATGGATGATGAGGGGCATTTGGTATTGTAGCTGGAGGCTATCATTGACATTAGGGAGAGGCGGTTGTGGAGCAGGACGGTTTGGAAATTCTTGGTGAGGTGGAAGAATTTTCTGGATGAGGATGCCACTTGGGAGAGTGAGGAGATCTTACAGCATCCATCACTTCAGTTGCTTGAGGATAAGCAACATTTTGCCGGGGGAGACTATCATATTCCTAATTAGCTATGGCTAATTGGAATATTCGATTTTGTTCGATTTTTGCCTTCTATAGTTATTTGTAAATAAAAAGTGAGGAAGGGGGAACATGACTCACTTTAGAATAAAAAAGTCACTTCCTAGGTAGCACAACGTTGTGACTTAAGGGGAACCAAGGGGGCCAAAGGGGGACGCAGAAATGGGGCCCACGTAGACACATGGTAGGACTGCGCAGGAGGGAAGGAACACATGGCAAGAAGGGGATCACGCAGGAGAAGGTGAGCCTATGGATTGTGAGAGGCAGAGGCTATAAAATAGAGAGGAACCCCCTCATTTGGGACCATTTAGTTATGCGCATTTGGAGCTAGTCGTTCGACTTCTAAGCATGCTGGCTATTTAGCTAGTCTGCAGCACTGTTTAGTGCATCGAGTGTCTCCGTTCAGATATCTCACCCTTAGCCCCGAGGGACTTCAAGTGCCTATTCAGGCAAGGTATTTCCTTTGGTGTTTGAGCAGTAGTTTCATCAGCATTCCAGCAGTAGTTTTAGCAGCATTCTGGAGGACTGCACAGCACTGGGAGAGGGACGCAGTTCATTCTGGCAGTTGTTGGGGATTGGGGTTTGTAGGAGGATTTATGCTATGTGAGTGAGCAGGGGACCAGCCCTTGCCTATTGGAGGATTTTAGCAGAGTTTTCAGGTGGAGTTCTAGGCAGGATTTAGAGGGGTTTTCAGAGGCAACACTGAGCCTTGGAGGAACTGTGTAGATCCCCAGGAGGGTTATTTTTGGGGGTCGGCCATTCCAGGAAAGCTTTCTGGGTTTTTCTGGGTTTCTTGAGTAGAGCCCGAATCCAGAGTTTCAGCTTTTTCTAAGGAGGGGAGCAGCCCCAAATCATCATTTGTTTCCTACCAGCAGTAGTAGCACAGTAGCAACATCCACGCAGAGAGGCCATTCTTGTCATTCTGAGATATTTCTTCACTTTCCTTGTGCAAGTCGAGGTGCTATCTGTCTGATCACCTCTTGTACTCATTTACTTCTCAGTATAATAAAATGGCTTAGCATTTTCTCGCTACATTTCTTGTATCTGTTTATACTTCTGGTTTACATTATTATATGTTGTCCCACTATTATTTTATCACTTCTGGGTTATTATATCATTTGCATACATTTGGTTGGAGTTTTTGCTGGGGTTTGAGGTATATTCCGGGTTAGGAATATTACATTCTACCAACCCTACATCAAAGCTCATTGACAAAGAAATCAATGAAAACCAGGAATATTGGCTATGCAGGGTCAATGATCATCTAGAGAAACTCCTTGGAAATTCAAACAGAGATAACAAGATACATAAACTCATGGCTTATCGCTATCAAACAAGGAACCAGATTGCACAAATCAAAATTAAGAAATTGAAAACAAGACTGAAAGAAGTCCAAGACAAGCAAAGGGAGTCAAGAAAAAGGGGTAAAAAAGTGAAATTTTTGGCTAAAACATCCTTGGATGTTTAGCCTATCATCCATAGTAGCCAAGGAGAAAATTTTGAAAATTTTGGAGCAATTTGAAATTTTTATGAAATTTTGCAGGAAATGGCACACAGAAGTGCTGTGTAGAGGCGCAACCCTTTTTCCGTGGACATCCAAATGAATTTTTTCTTACATGGATGAGTTAATAATGATGAGTACATGCCAAATATAAGCTTATTTTTGCATGAAAGATTCCTATTTTGATCAGAAACTCAAAAAACCTCACCTTTTCCATGCCTCTGCCATTAAATCTGGACTAGTGCAACGCTTCTAAGTAAGGTTGGAAAAATCAAGTTTTGGAGGTCTTCCCATGGGTACTTTTTGGAGCTTTATGTCTAATTGGAAAGTAGACACATGGGGATACTTGACCCAACTTTCAGAATGCATAAAGGACTCCTAAAAGTATGCCAAAATCAGCTCTCAATAGGCGTGACCCTTTTTCTAGTTAGTGCAACCCTTTTGGACCTGGCGTGACCCTTTTGCTGGTTAGTGCGACCCTTTTGGGCCTGGCGTAACCCTTCTGGATACACCTTTGGAAAATGAGTTTTTGTAGGCATTCCCATGGAAAATTTTCAAAAATTCAAGATGTTAAGGAAACTAGACAGATAATGCTAGTTTACCATTCTTTTAGATTTAAATTTTTACTTCAGGAAGGTACCTAAAAATGGCCTCAAACTTGGAGCTATGCTTCTGCAATTTTCTAAGATTTTAATTAAAATTTTCACTGTGTAATTTTTCAAAGTTTCTAGTTTGACTTTTGTAAAAGTCCAAATTTGGAAGTGGATGAATGTAAATGGTCAAATTTAAATGGTCAAATGTAAATGTAAATGGGTTGCTATATGGGTAAATATGTGTCTTTACCTCTATTTAATGCATGGAGAGATTCCCTCTTGGTTATTAGCTAAAAGAGGAAGTAGTTCATAATCTTTCTAGTTACTAGGTTTTAGTCAAAGACGATTTGGGAAATTCTCCCCATCTCATGGATTCAACCCATGAGAGATGGGAAAGGATGTTTTGGTCTATATGTATCATTTTCTCATTCATTTGGAGGCTTGAACATCAAAGATCTAGAGTATTTTAGCTTGGAATTCATCTTTTAGATTAATCAAAGGAAATAGTTGTAGCCATATTATAGGAATTCTTGTGTAGTAAGTTTTTGATAATGTTTTTTTCATGTTATGGTTATGTATGATTTTTATATATGCCAACTTTCCATATTGCATGTCTTCAGTGATTTTCCATAAATTTAATGAACAAAATTCTTGATTTTGAAGCTTTGTTTTGTTTAGAGATATCATTTTGTATGTTTTTCTTCAAGAATTGGTGAATTCATGACCCTCATGCTCACCAGGACCTCTCTGCATTTTCAGACCCTACACTACTTCGACTTAAAATATTAATCTATCACTGACTTGTTGCTACCTTGCTCCTATTTTTGGTTGTGTTGTAATCCTTCTGCCATCTCAAAACCCTAGCTACAGTGACACTTTCCCTGATCCAGCATCATCATCCCAAATTTTCAAACACACTGAGCATAATATCTAGCCTAAAACTTTGATTGATCTCCAATCATCCCAATTGATTGTGAGATTTCAAGGAGAGAGCCCTCTCCAGCTTGATAGGGCTAGCTATCAAGAAAAAGAGGTCTGAGGTTACCTCATTCGACCACCTTTCTTGGCCTTGGCGGTTGTTGGGGATAACAGGTTGCACCACAATATCATTCATTAGGAAACCTTTGAAATGGGTTCATCAAATATGTGACCTCCTAAAGCGAAATAAATTTCATGCAACAGAAATGAATGTGAAAAATCCAATCAAGCAAGTGCAAGTGGCAATAATGAAGGATATTTCAAAGCATGATTTAATCATGGACGATAAAAAATTCAAAATCCAAGAAATAAATACCAGAAGGATTGTCAACCACCAAAATTCCAGTAAATAAGGAAGTTGAAAAATGAAGGGTCCCCATGATTTTATTGAAAAAGTATGGGGGGGGGGGTGCGGGGAGGGGGGTGTGGATTGTTGCCACAATAGTATGATATCCCTAATTCTGGTCAAGTGACATAGGAAGAATATCATATCTCAAACCATTCTTCCTTATTCTGGTCAACTTTACAAAAGGATGATATCCCTAATTCTAGTCAAGTGACATAGGAAGAATATCATGTCTCAAAACCCTTCTTCCTAATTCTGGTCCACTTGACACATTGGTGATACTACTAATTCTGGTCAAGAAACAAGGGAATAATATCATTTCTCAAACTATTCCTCCTAATTTTTGTCCACTTGACACATATGATATACCTAATTCTAGAAAAGTGACACAAAAAGAATATCATGTCTCAAGCCATTCTTCGTAATTCAGGTCATCTTGATATAGGGATGATATCCCTAGTTTTGGTCAAGTAACACAGGAAGAATATCATAATGTAGGAAAAATCATTGCTCCATCTTAGTTAAAGAGGCATGCTCCACTAGTCCCATCTTAACTCTGAAAAACAAAAATCTCCCTTTGGAAAGAGGTGTAGTCACTACATTAGTTGTCTGCTCATCAATGAAGATGTATTGAAGCTTTCCTTCTTGCTTTTTCACCATGTCACGAATTTAGTGGTACTTTATACCAATTTGATTTGACCTACCATGAAACTTTTATTGTCGCAAATATCATGGTTGATTCCAGCAATTGCTCAAACATTCTGGCAATCGAATTTCAAAGCCAAGTTGCTTCACAACAGAGTGCACGGGTTGCCATATGTTCATCTTCAATACTACAAATTTTCTCATAATATTGTTTCTTGCTCAACCAAGAAACCATTGTTGATCCCAATTAAAAACGTATTCTAGATGTATTCTTTCCATTGACAACACTTTCAACCCAATCAGAGTGGGAGTATCCCAACAACCTGATCTCATTGTCTACCACATACTTCAAACAATAATTAGCAGTACCACAAGGGTATGTGGTGATCATACTTTGGCTTCATATGATTTAAGGTATTCATTGCAAAGAAAATAAGACCAAGATTATTAAAGAACCAATCAATGGCCTATCATCATCAAAATTTGCAAGAAAATTTCATTAGGCTTCATTAGTTCAAGATCACATTCAATGGCCAAATCCTTCCTAATTTGAGACATATTCTACTGTGATAATTTGAGCTCCCTCTAAAGCTATCATAATTTTTTCTATCTACTCATTTCTTTAGTATAGCATATAATAATTTCTCCACGTGAGTCCTTAAGGCCTTCTTAAATTATGATACTTCTTCAAAGTCTTGACATTTGGAGCGAAAACATGATCTTCCTCTTACTCGAAGAATATTCTATTATCTTATCTCTAGTCACAGACATGTATATTTAAATTTTTTTAATCTGTTTGTTCCCTCTTAAGATCATATCTTCAAATCTTGATTCTGTGATATATCCTTTTGTCACAATCTTTGCATTATTTTTCCACATCTTCTCCATCTTTGGTATATCAGAAAATTATGATGCAAGTCTTCATACTTTTGACTAAGCTTCTATTATGGTGATAAGAGATCATCTAAGTATGCATAACATTCATTCCAATGATTTCAGAAGTCATCAATATTTAAACTTAGTTCTCCCATTATAGTATTCTGTCCATGGAAAAGTTTACCAAGATTGACTTCGTTGTGAATGCATCTAGCCTTTTGATTACAAGAAAGTATACAGGAATCTCCAAGACCTTTATAGACACCTTAAATGATGTTCAATACTCTTCCATGTTATGATCTCCTCATGGTAATTATAATCAAGATCCTCGTCCTTCGATAGAACAATAATTATGCTCAAGGCTGAAAACTATCTACCCCAATGACTCTACTTTTTGACATCTATAGTAGGTCTTAAGAATTCAAACTTATATTATTGTTGCAGTATTCACACAAAAATTTCCAAATTTTCCATAATTCTTAGATCTAAGAAAAATTACTTGTTGATAAATATTTCTTCTAAGAAAAGGTTATAACAAATCTAAGCACCATAATTGGTTTAACAATTGTAACACATGATAACATCAACCAATTACCATAATCTGGTCAAATTATCTTTGACACATGGTAAATCAACAACATTAATAATATACCATAATTATGGTCAGGACCTCTTGATAAATGGTGCATACTCTCCATAATTCTGGTCGTTAATCTTGATACATGGTAGATCGGTCATACTTATAGTTGGTACCTCTAACACTTTATGTATCAAAAAATGCCACACTCTATCTGAGTAATTCTAAGTGTCTAGGACTATTCTTCCTAATTATGGTGAATATACTTGACACAGGAAGAATTTTTGTCCTCTACTAGACCATTCTCCTAGAGGAAATTATTTGAGCCACAACTACTCCCTTTGTCACAAATCCTTCAGTGTTCATTAGAGACAAATTGCATGGGATCAACCAAGTCTATCATGGTTTCTTATAATAGCCTTCTTGTGAACTTATGCCCTCAATATTTATCTTCGCTGGCAGACAAATATCAACTCAATTCCTTGTATAAGCTTAAATGTAATCTTTAACTTCCTTGCTTTACCAGAGCTTTGATACCATGTTGAAAAATAGAGTGAAATGGATACAACCACTATTTATAAACTATGGTAATTACTTGTGAATATATATTATATTTATTTTATCTTCATCAAGCAATCGCACTTCATAAATTCAACTAATAACCATGAAAAGAAAGTAAATATCACAATGTGTGTGAAAGAGATTAGCAAGTGATATTTTACTCATATTTGTTAAAGTGTTGAAGAACACATAAATAATGGTGGGCAATAACTCTTGGTAAGTATGTTTATTTGCATCATGTCCCTTATCCCATATTTTTCACAAATACTTGCTTACGCACTTCATAAATTCAACTAATAACCATGAAAAGAAAGTAAATGTCGCAATGTGTGTGTGAAAGAGATTAGCAAGTGATATATTACTCATATTTGTTAAAGTGTTGAAGAACACATAAATAATGGTAGGCAATAACTCCTGGTAAGTATATTTATTTACATCATGTTCCTTATCCCATATTTTACACAAATACTTGCTTAAACTATGGTGGGTAGTAAATTATGGTAAATATGAGCTATGGATTTCTTGATTTCCTTCTTGTTTTTTTCTAAAACATTTTAAGTGTTTTTACATATTATAAATACATCAAATATTATGAAGACCGACCATAGCTACATTCTTCATAAGTCCATATTGTGACTCATATCCCAAGTATCATGTCTCAGCTTTGGTTATCCTCACTCATGCCTTTATTTGGTCAACTTTATTTTCACATACAAGTTCCTAGGAAAAGGATACTAAAGATCAATCCATGTTTCTCATGTCAAATTTTTCTTGTTTTTGGCTTTATTTTCACATCTAATATTACATTACCTCCTCAACTTTTGGTTTGGATAAAGACTTGTTTCATGATTGCAAATTCTCTTTAAGGCATAAAGGAATCCCAACACAATCTAATGGGAATACTTTTTACATTGTATGGTTTCGATGGGCATATTCCATCTAAGTTATCCTTTGCATTCGAGACCATCATCCCTTCTTCTAAAACCTTTAGCAATTGTTTTTCTCTAATTGGCTAACAATGCCACATTAAGATCTATTGATGTTCAACAAGAAGATGTGACTTTTTATGCTTTAATATAATTAATATCTTGATCTATAAACTCCTATGGATATTCCATTGGAATAACTCATCACAACAAATATTTGTATTATACTAAAATATTTTATTTTGCATGTCTATTTTATTAGATCTTGGATTTGTTAGCACTAGCTTATTACCAAATTTTATGAAAAAATATTAAACATGAAATTGAAAGAATTTTCAAAATAAAACATCATCCACACGTGAACAAAAAATGTATAATGGGAAACCCAATATGAGAGAAATCCTGACTAAAAGGTAAGACTTATGATCTACTCTTATTTTATCAATTTTAAATGCAAGTACAAAGAAAAAATCTAGTTATTATGAAGTTTGTCTTTAACACTGTTAGAACTCCCTAGCCTCCCAATGCTGAGAAAGGAAGCCAAGGAGGTAACCTCAGACAAAATTTTGACTTGGTATCTAGCCCTACCAAATCAAAGAGGTCTCTCTCTAAATCAACCTCACAGTTATTAAAAATATTGGAGAAAATCAGGGTTTTAGGCTAGGTATTCAGCTCATTAGGGTTTTGAAATAGGGTTTGTTGGATCAAGGTCATAGATCTAGGAAATAGGTCAAGGTTTCGAATGATCAATTGTTGGGATAAAAATGAGGCAAGGTAGGTATGTTTAGTGACATATTTGGGTTCTAATTGTGGTATAGCGTTGAAAAATGAAGGATCAAAATGAGCATATGACTATGAATTCATTCATTAGAAAACATGGAACACAAACATGAAGATCTCATCAAAATAGAGCACAAAACTTATGAATTTTGCTTAAAATCTAACGAGATGATCACATGAAAGAATACATATGGTTTCAAGGAGAAATAAAATTAAAAATTGATAATAAAAATAAGAAGAAACATTGTTAATAAGCATCCCATACTAATCTCAATATTATAGCTGCAACTGCATATATTTCTACAAGCATGTCTAGTACACTAGTCCAAGAGATGAGATTTAGGAATCCAACCCTTGTTTTGACCTTAATCAGGCTTCATATAGATGGTAAACCACATACCCCCTCTCAGGGGTCAAATCCAACATCATAGGAACTAATTACATCAAAATATCTAACCATGCCAAATACTAGGGAGGTTAGAAACCAACTCCCTTTTTACACTAATTGACTTAGTTTACTTTGAAAGCATTGTTTACAATGATATTTACTCTTACCATCCTTAGGAAACTTAATTAAATAATTTAAAAATAATTAGAATATTAATTACATCAAGAAAATTTGACTTGGACCATGAAAACTCCAAAACATGGTTTTCTCCATAGAAGCACAACGAAAACCATAGAAGCGTAGCGTGCTTTGAGTGAGTGTTTAGATGACTTTGGTTGATATGTGAGCTTAAATTATGGTTGATAAAGGTATATTAGAATTTCCAATAGGACTTTGAAGCTTTAGATCAGAAAAAACTCACCTCTAAGGCACCTCAAAACTCATTCTACTAAAACAACTCTGGAAGCGCAGTGTGTGCCTCAAAACAGTGGCAAAAGTGTGAAAATTGATGGTTTCTTACCTTTTCCTACAAATTTGTGAGCTGACATGACAGGCCAAGTGGATTTATGATATTTACTGGTCAATAGAAACATGTACATACTTTACATTCATCATTTGAATCCTCTGAGAAAAACCACAGTGTGGCCACGTTACATTCATGTAGGGTCAAATTTATGGGTCTTCTGCAAAAATAGGAACCAAATATGGAGAAATATATCTCTAAACATAAACATTTTTACAAAAATGGGAGAGGTTTTGTGTTTAGGTATGTTATTAACACAAACCCCCTCTAGTTTTCCAATATACGTCCCCATGTGTTCATAATCCAAGTTTGAAGTTGGTCACTAAAAACGGAGCAAAACATTGTAGAAGCGTAGAGAAAGTTTGGAGAGTGATTTGGAGGCCTTCTCGGAGTATTTTTGGGCTTAAATTGGTATGGATGGAAATATTATGATGTCTACTACACAATAGAGTCATCAATCACTGCAAACACTTGCTCCAAACCCTTGAAAAACTGACTTGAAGTCAAGTTGTCCAAAAGTGCAGCAACTCTCCTATAGCGACTGTATTTTGGGAATTTCTCTCAAATAATTATACCTATAGATAAATTAATTATTATTTTGTTCTTTGGTCTATTATTTACAAAAAAATCTTTCACTTTTGTAAAATTTATCTTCATTACTTCAGAAATTGATTTTGAAGTAAGATTATCCCTATGTGCAATCAATGGTCTCAAAACCCTAAAAATCATGCCAATCACCTCTGTTGATACGAAGAAGTACAACCCTACTATGGTGGTCTTTCTCCTTTTGAAATTCATGGAAAATAAATTGGTTAGCTCATGGTGATAGCCCACCTCTTGTGCCTTCTCACAAAACCCTAGGCAACCTACTTGTTCAAATGATTTCTTGATGAATTGTGAAGCATTAATCTCCTACATATGAGTTGGCTCATATCTGGAGACATGTCCTCCCTTGTTGTACTTCTTCTTTTCACTGGCCATGTTGTTGTTTTTCTTGGCAGAAAACCCTAGTTTGATAGGAGGGAAGGGTAGGGTTTAGGATTGGAAAATAGGGGAAAAAGAGCAGCTAGTTTAGGGAAGGGAATGAAGGGGATAGGGATTAGGAAAAATTCTAGCAAAAATTCAGGGGGTAGGGGTAGATGTTAGGGACACATGGGAAGTGAAATATCACTGAATGGATGAGGGAAGAAGGGAAAAAAGTGCCAAACATAGTCAAAACCCATAAACGCGGTAGAAGCACAGCGTGGGCTAGGTTTTTTGGAGAAAAGTGGTGAGATAGGGAAAATAGGTATGGGAAATTGTTGGGGAGGGACTAACAAGTGTATACAAGGGTGTTTAGGAAGAAAACATAGGGATTTTCTCTCTAAGATGAAGTGAAAACCAATAAAAACTAAAAGCGCAGTGAAAACCTAGGAGAGGGATTGTATTCAGTTTTTGTGAGAAATGACATGATGAGGTGATTGTACTGCAACATAATTTCTTCACAAGGAAATGGTACCTTGATTATTTTTGTCCCTAAGTTGCTAACTCCCATGATGGTGACCCAAATGATGAACATGACTCTCTTTTTTCTTTTGATGACTGATATAATGATGACAATCAAATGTGAATCCTAGACCATGACCTATATGATGATACATTAACTCTTTTGATGACCTAGGACACCTAAATGATGACATGACCATGATGAGTGATGATGACCTTGAGCAAGTGGAGGGAGTAGCAATGATATAGATAGTAACCAATGACCATTTGAAAACCAAGAGGTATCAAATTTTATTTGAAAATATAACAATTTGACCTAATGACCCTATCAACCACATGGAAAGAGTACATTTGATCACTGGTGACTCATAGACACTAACATTGGCTCCAACTAGGGATGGAAGCTCCTTTAGGAGGTGTCAAGAACACCATAGACCAGGTAGCCTTCTTTATTGGGAAATGGAGTCATATATAAAAACCTAGCACTCAAACGACTAACTAACTAAGCTTACAAAAACTAAAACTGACTTGACTTAACTCAACAACCTGACTACTGACTAAAATTACTTATGGCAGCAGACCATTGAGATCTTAGGGCCTTCACTTCGGGATTCAAATCCTGATGATAACTACCCACCTATTGAAGCTTCAACTTACAACTATGATGATAAGGTTGCAAGACTTCCTGTGACCTTTGGGATGAATGTGATGATACTGTTGATGGACAAGACAACAATGTTGTTTGTTGAACTAAATCACCCTTACCCTTGTTTTCAGTCTCATGAAAAACCAAGGGACGACCACTTTGACTGCAAAACTCATCCAAATAATTAGCCATCGAATCATTTAAAGTCAACGAGGGATGTTTCAACTCATTGTATATGGGTTCTGAGGTAACTACAGGCTCTTGAATCAATGACTATGTTTTCATATTAGGTGAGTCCTCCATACAACAAAAAATAGGAATATCACATACAGTAGAAGGTTTTTACCATTTTAAACTAGCTTCAGAATGCTTCTTTGCTTTGGTGAGCTTATAATTTTCCTTTATGAATTCAAATGAAGCATAACATAAAGGCAAATATTTACCATTAGTGAATTCATCACTCTCTTTGTGTTCACTGTCAAGGATGAAAGACTACTTACTTGATTCAGAACTTTCATCAAATTTCTCCTCACTCTCATAAACCACAAGTGCAAGCTAACTGCCTTCCTTAAATTATTTAATTTTAGCATCCTCTTGCTAATTTCACAGTGTTGATTTCTATTCAAGACTCTCTTCAAATGAAAAAATGAAACAATCAGTGTCCATATCATGATGAGACAAATAACCAACCTCTCCTCCTTTCGCCAATTGTGCTTGGAAAGGAGGTTTTCTTTACTGCCTTCTAACAGCAGGTTCATCTTGCAAGGAAAATATTTGCATTAACCTTTCCATAATTTCTATCGCTACATCCAGCCTATAGTCTAAAAATGGAGAAATATTATTAATCGCTTCTCTCCTTTAAGCTTCCATTATGGTCCTTCTTTTCATCAAATTGGATTCCACATCAACCACAGCTTTCTGCATGTCCTCCAAAGTATCAAGATTCCTCTCTCTAAGTGTTACACAATATTTTGTCACACCTCTTGCACTTCCTTGTGACATACCCTAAAGTACCTAAAACATGACCATTATGCAGTGTACTCATCCATATATGCAGCTCAGATCCTCCCTAAGATATTGATTGGAAAATTCCTTGAGCTTTCCCTGAAAGAAATAGCTCTAAAACCCTAATTTGAGAATCATCACTCTTATGAGGCTAAAAACATCGATGATCGCTTGTTGCCTATACTCAACCCATGATGGCATCACTTTGTTCGCTTGTATACCCCCAATGGTCCCAAAAAGGAAATTTTCCCAAAGAGGATGAGGAACTTTGTAATCTAAAAGCTTTCAGAGCAGTGAGCTGGAGGTTGTTTGGAATAGATGAGGTCGAGTTCTCCCAACTTGACCTCTTGGTCTTATCCTTATGAGCTACCTCCTTGAGATGAGGGCCTACTTATATCTTTGGAGAGGTCCTAACTCCTTTTCCTAGCCTATATATTCATCCTCTCCCATTCCCAAATGGCTGGTCTAGTTGGTCTGGTTAGAGGTTGGGTTGGTCCATGTCTATTTTCACACTTATGCTAAGATTGTGCCTATATGCCACTCATTTGGCTTGGAGAAGGAGTGCTTGGAGAGCTTAGCTTGGACTTAGATATTCATTTCAAGGAGAGCCTATCAACATCAATGTTTGGTTGTATGCTTCCCTTTATTTTCTATTAATATACAAATGCTAGTTCATTTTCGCTAAATGTGTATTCTCATGTATCATTTAGTTTAACATTCCTTGATCAGTTAAGTAGGTTTCTTTTGAATATGTTATTTGTATTTGCATGCCTTGTTGTGTCTTGATCCCTTGTGCTGGTGCATAAACGCTGAGAGCAGCAGGAACGAGCCCATGACGCAAGTGATTCAAGGACTTCAACAAAGGAGATCGAGATAGCATCAGAAAGAGGTAGGCCATCTTCTTCGCCTCTCTCTTTGATGGAAACTTGGGAAAGTATCTAGTAGATTGTCACTTCGGTTGCTATATCCACTCATTGGGCTAGAAGGATTGTCTCTGTCCGTAGAGAGGATTTACCTAGACAACAAAATGGCAAATCCACTTGGAAAGCTATGATCCTTCCCATTCAATCCTTCATCCTACATTTCTGATGAGTTTGACCAACTGTCAATTTTCTTAGAGCTTGTTTGATTTTCTATAACTATTTTCGCTTACTGGTGATTGCTTGATAACATTGATTTTTGTTTGGGCTTGAATATTTTTTATTTTTTCTTCATTTTTCTCGCCCATCACGGTTTTGCCTCTGACAGTCGTGATGACATTGCATATTTTGTAAGTGTCAAACACACATGGACAGCACAAGAGATATGAAAGATAAATCATGCAGTACGATTTTATGAACAAGAGATTTACATTTATAATACATTATGTGACTCTTGGGTTTCAGATCCCAAGGTCTCTTGGACTGCTTTTGTCCATTCAGCTTCCACACTAACCCATTTAGGATTAGGTGTCCAACATTCCCCCCCTTAATCCGAAGGGTTATGTATGAGTCCAAGAAGAGAGTTGTAATACAAAATGTGCAAAAAATGCATGGCAGCACTAGGCTGAATGTGCTCTATGAAATGTTGGTATAAAGGGCAGTGGTTTAAGGATGACCACCAACACTGGAACGCTTAGTGCAGTTCCCGGAACTCTTCCAAAACTGGCAAGAAACTGAAGTTTTCTGCTAGAGGAAGTGATCCTATTGTTTTAAAGAGGGAAACCTTCAACCATAAAAGGGAGGTCTCACCTCGCATAAAAGGTAAAACTTCAACCTGAAAAGGGAAGTCTCAACCTGTGATGGTTTAAGGATAACCATCAAATCTGGAATGCTTAATGCAATTCCTGGAACTCTTCCAAAGCTGGCAAGAAGCTGGTGTCTTCTGCTAGAGGAAGTGTTCTCAATTTTGTTCCTGGAACTCTTCCAAAACTGGCAAGAAGCTGAAGTCTTCTGCTAGAGGAAGTGTCCCAGATTGCCAACTGAAGGCATGCTCAGGGGCATCTTTGTCTCTGGCTACAACTCTGAAACTGGTGTGGCAGGTTGTGGCTCAGGCTCGCTTGATGTGACTTTGAAGCTTGTAGATGACCATCATTTCCCCCCCTGTCAGATACAAGGTGAGAAGATGGAGAAAACTCAACTGCAAGACTGTTCAATACTCTGGAACAAGTTCTAACATGTGTTTGGAATATCTTCTTGGCTGTTGATGCCCATTGCCAAGAAGCGATCCATCCAAGATGAATCTTTGTTCTTGCAGGACGTTTATTTCTGAAGCATCTGTGTGAAGAATGACTGGTTTTATGACAATGCTTACATGGATGAAGATCAAAACAGTGATCTTTCAAATGGCCAACTCGGTCACAGTGTTGGCATTTCACGATCTGTTGTTTTTGTTGTTGCTGTGGATGAGGGGCAGAATCTAGAACAGCTGGAGGTGAACTGTCATGAGGAGCAAGTGAACTGTTATGAATGAATCCAGCACTCTGAAACTAAATGGGCTTGGCATAGTCTGGAATATGAAAGGACAAGTCCTTGTGATATCCAAGACCAGTTTTGTGCTTGTTGTGGACAAGCTGTTCCCAAGGTCTGATGATGGGCTTGGGAAGTGCAGACTGAGTTTCTGCATCTGCATATACAACTGCTGCTTTATTTGAATGAACTGTAACATTATTAACATGCTGTTGATGGGTGGTTGTCTCGATGTTCTGAACAAAAACAGGTTCAGAATGGTGTCTATTTTGATGTAGCTCTTCTTGCTGTAGCTGTGATTCAAGCTACAAAAAATCGATCTTTTCCTGTGCATTTTGTAGACATGTCTGAATTTCTGAGAGAGATCCTTTGCTGATTTGTAATGTGTCATCAACAGTAGATAATATCAGAGTTTTAAGGAACTGTAATACTTCACTGGTTCTGGCCATTTTTTCTTCAATGTCTGATTTACACCTTAAAAAACTGATCACAACTACTACTCAATGTAGAAAAGTAATATCTACTCACAGTACACAGCAATATCCTTTATAAATGTCAGCAAATGATCAGTGTGCAATATAAAAGTTTACAATCAGCTCACCAAAATCTTTATGCAGCAGTGGAATCAAGGAATCAATGCACTATAATGAGTTTTAAATACAACAACTGGGGCAACAGCAACTGCAAACTTGCTTGGAACCTTCAAGTACTCCTTCAGAAATGATGGTTATCAAAACTTCAATAATTATAACACCATGTCATGGGCATTCTTTGAACATTGGATTGTATACCATTCAGGCCTCATACGAACTTATTTAAAACAACAGCTTCAACGTATTTCAGGCAGCATCATAACGTATTCAGGCAGCTTAAATCACAGTTTTCGTTGCATTCAATACAGCTCCAGGTCAGCACACAAATAAATCAATGAGCGATATACAAAACTGATTTCTTTCTCTGCAATAGAGACTTAATGTCCAGCACATACAGTGCACATATTAAGAGCAATAATCGGGGTGATTCGTACAACAAAGAGACTAAAGGGAGTTAGCCCCTTTCTGCACTATTGATTAGACTCAACTAGAAAGATTCTCAACCAACAATTTACACAGGTGGAAACACGACCTCTTTTAACTGGAACCTTTCCCAAACAACCACAGAAAATACCTTATACAAATTAATCTCAATGTCATCTCTCAAGTATAAAAGTCTGGACACTATTTCAATGAGAGAATTCACATTTGAATTTTACACCAGCACCTTGCAGCAAATAAAGATTTGAACCCCTGACTCTATTGAACTGAAAATATCCTTCAAATCCAATTTTCAAATACACAATAATAGAAGCTTTGAAGAAGGCCGAGCAAGCAAAAACACGAACCCAAACCTTACTGCATTTTTATTCTGGCTGCAAGAAATGAATTCAGTAGCCTGTAAAAAGTAGCATACTCTGCTCCTTGTGCAAGAGTGCTCTCGGCTTCTGGGGCTTGTTGAAGTTTATCCCGGATCATCAATCTTGATGAAAAACCTTGAACTTACTGATGCGCAAATCAAGCTACAGCGCAAGCTGGATGTCTTTGACACTTGGTTTCTCTCCCAACAATTATGAATCCCAGCAAATGCTTGACTCCAGTGCGTAATCCAATGGGCTCTTTGCCTTTATTCTCTGACGTTTTAATCACTCTTAGATTGGAAGACAATGCAATGGTAATGTCAATTCAATTGCTGTTGCAATGGTCTCACATCCACTATCCACCAAAGTGGTTGTGACTACAATACAATCCAACAAGCCATATGCAAGGCCATCCCTGCAGTGACTTATTTTTAAACAACAAGCGTATCTACAATATAGTTCAACAAATAATGAGTGCATAAACAATAACAGAACGCTTCCTCTTCATCGTTTCAAAAAACAAAGGTGCTCATGTTGATCTCTAGTCATTTCTCTTGAAACAATAACTACAAAGTATCTACAAGATTATTCCCACAGATGACAAGTAAATCTGCTTGAGAGCATGAGACAAAATAAGCAAGATGCCAATCAAAGATCCGACGGTCATCGAATCTCTTTCAGTTCGGTGTATCTCTCTCACTTAGCCATGAGTGAACCAGAGATGCCCACGGCCGCGGAAAGCAGCAGCAACAACAAGACTAATACTGACACAGTGAGATTGCAGAGCTGCGATGGCAAAATATTTGAGGTGGAGACAGAGGTGGCATCGGCTTCAGGCTTCATAAAGATGGAGATGGAGGACTTCGGTACCAAAAATATCCTTCAGTTGCCTACAATCTCTGCCAAGATCCTGCGCCTGGTGATTCAATATTGCAGATACCATGTTATTGATGCCTCCAGTGCCCCATCACCCGATATTGTCAAAATGTGGGATAATGAGTTCGCGAAAGGTCTTGTGGATGATCCCCGCGCACTACTTGAAGTTGGAGAGGCTGCCTACTACCTGTGCTTCTAGCTTCAGGCAAATGGAGATTGAATTTGACAAAGATTCTTCGGTGCGATATTTCAAATGTCAAATTAGTTTGGTCCCTTCGAACGGTTGTTTTCTATTGTAAAAGTGAAAAAATTACAATGGCGTGCGCTTCAGAGTGAAAGAGGCATTGATGCGGAGCTAGAATTTCACTGAGAGAGCTTGGGATTTGACTTCACAAGTCTGCTTTCACAACCAGCAATGACACTATCAGAACCTTCAACAATCAATTCTTCAAAATCAAACTCGAAAGGCCATCACCGCTTCTGTTTACACCCAAAATCCTCTTGTCATACCCCAAACCTCATCCTATTCACAAAATTTCAGCACTTGCAGGGTTTTCTCGGGAACTCAAATCAAATTCTCGAGCAAATACAAACATACGAGACCACGACCTCGCTCAAATCTTGGTGAAGCGACTGGCCCGAAATTTATCAGACAGACACCTATTGCAGGCGGGGGAGAGAATCCTGGTGGCCGTTTCAGGTGGTCAGGACTCCATATGCCTTCTGTGGATGCTCTCTCAGTTGCAGCAAAGCTGGGAATGGAAGTTGGGTGTGGTTCACTGCGACCATCAATGGAATCCTCAATCATCAGCAGCACAGGCTTCGCACGTTGCCCAAGTCGCCAGGGAAATGGGCCACGATTTCTATCCATGGCTGGCTATCCATTGCAAGTAACCAGCGATATTCACTGAGCATAATGGTTGGAGGGCGGCCTATTCAGAGAATAAAACGTATACTGACAACATCTGCATGGAGCAGGCTTCAGGCAACAACAGCGTATTATATGGGAAATGAGCAGCGTAATTATCATGAAACGCTTGGCAGTCAGGACAGCCAATAATAGTAAATCGCAGATGGATCAGCGCTTTTAAATGGGGCATTTATGGACAGAGCGCAGTGGTGATAGAGGCGTTGATGACAGAGGCGTTATAAGGCAGCGCTTGAAAAGAATATGGCAGAGGGCCAGGACTGCTCACAACAGAGGATTGGCAGCGCTGAAACAGGTGGCTCACAATGGAGCAGGGCAGGAGATCGCCCGCTCTGATACCATGTCAAACACACATGGACAACACAAGAGATATGAAAGATAAATCATGCAGTACGATTTTATTAACAAGAGATTTACATTTATAGTACATTATGTGACTCTTGGGTTTCAGATCCCAAGGTCTCTTGGACTGCTTTTGTCCATTCAGCTTCCACACTAACCCATTTAGGATTAGGTGTCCAACAGTAAGTACAGTCGCGATGACATCTCGGATTTTGTAAGTACAGTCACGATTATCACTCTGCCTATGACAAGTGTGATGAACTCAGAGTATAAGAGAAAATATGGTTTTTATTCTTGTTTTCAATCTCTATGTCCTATATCAGTGATTTTCCAGAGTGTCTATGGTGTTTTCTTATTGATTATCTTAATTAATTTGCAAAATTTGTCTCATTGGATATGAAATGAAATCTAATTGAGTTCTAGGGTTTCTAGTCAATTGGTCATCACTTGTTGTGTGTTGGTGTCATTGAGATTCTTGTTTTGTTGATTGATTGAGTGTTGTTTTCTGTGGAAATCATTGAAAACATCATTTTGCATTTGTTTTAGCTTGTATTTTGAAATTTACTTTTCGTGAAAAAGCATTAGATTAGTCATATTGAAAAGTTGTTTTTTGAGATTCATCATTGAAAATAGATCACATTTTTCAGTGGTTGAGAGCTAAAAATTCTATTAGGTGCATCAAATCATTCAAAACGAAAAGAAAAGCATAATTCATAAATGCATCTTTGTAAAGTAAAACCATTTTTCTTTCAAAAAAGTTGCATTTAGGATAGTGAAAACCGGAAATATCTTTTACTTTTGGAATTGCATTGAGTGAAATGAAAGATTAGATTTCGTTTTCACATTTTGTATTTGGAAGACGAAAGTGAAAGTTAGTGGAAGTAATTTCGCATGATGAATTGTGTTTGATGCATTATTCATTGAAATTTCTTCCCTTGGTCAGTCTAGCTTTCATTGAAGTGGAAAGTTTTCCTTTTCTCATATAGTTGCATCGTAGGTGTTCTGGTGACATCGTTTCGAGCCTCAAAACCAAAACTTAATTGAAGATAAACATTTAAAATATATCAATTAATCTATGGAGCATTTAAAACATTAATATTCATACTTAGTGGTCTAGACTAGAGACGTTTTCTGACATCTATAAAACTTAGCAGTTGTTGTTCGCTCTTGCATTAGACAACGCTAGCATGGACTTATGCTCCCCGTACCATCGAGTATATAAAGAGAGTCCCTCATAGGTTGCAAAACTTTATCCATAGGAAGTCGAGTCTTCTACCCTGTAAACATGATACACCGAACACAACATTCAGGGAGATTGCCTGCACGTACGTCAAGTCCTTAGTAAATTTATCTGCTAAGGTTTATATTGCCTGTTACTTTGTAATCCCTTTTACCTAGAGTTACCTGAGTAGTCATTTTGATCTTTTCTGACTCCTTAAATTTGAAAATAACATCAAGCACTTGTCCTTTCAAGCTCGCAAAACAAACGAAAGTGACTAGAGTCACATTTTCGTCCTTTTCTCGACTCTTAAAACATGAAAAGGAAAATTTTTTGTTTCAAATTCTAAAATTAATTGACTGCGAGACAACATCCTTCTTGTGGAAATACTCCTTAGTATATCTTAGGTTGATACTGATGGCAACATTTCCTGAGTTTACCAGTGAAGGAAACCCATATGATGAGAATCCTAGTCCTTTTCCTTCTGTTGTAGCGGCTACAACCACCCTCTAAAAATTTTCCTTAGCTTCGTTTTGGAGCCTCCCTACCAACCATCCTAGCATCATGTCTTGCATTGTCAAGTACGTAGGCTTCATTGGTGTCTCAGCAGCTTGCCAACCTGTCCGTGTTAGTTTGCCTCACTTCCCTCACAAGCTTCCACTCCGGACTTGGGCTAGTTGTTGGCTTAGCAGTTCCCTTAGAAAATTATGTAATTTTGGAGGGGAACTAACCTTCCATCCAGAAATTGTACAAATATGTTGGGAAACATGCTTGGCTCATAAATTGCGCAATGCAGTCAAACAGTCTTCCTTGGGAAAATTGCACAATCTAGCTTAGCACTGCAGCTCAGCCCAAAAATTGTGAAAATTAGTTGGGCAAACTTCTGAGCTCAAAAATTGCGCAAAGCAGTCAGATAGGATTCCTTGGAAAAACTGTGCAATATGGCTAGTACTGCAGCTCATCCCAGAAATTGCGTAATTCCGGGAAGTAGTCACCTACTCCTCCCAGAAATTGCGCAATCCCTTTGGGACATCCAGCCCAGCTCCTCCTAGAAATTGCGCAATTCTGGGCAGTAGTCACCCACTCCTCCAAAAAATTGTGTATTCCCTCTCGGAAAGACATCCCAGTTCCTCTCAGAAATTGCGCAAATCCCTCTCTCAATCAAGAAAGTTGTTGCATGTGCCTTCAGGTTGACCGGTTCCCTCCACGACCTAGCAAAACTGATTTGCATGCATGAGCTTCTCTTCTCGAAATAGCTAAAGGCAGCATGCAAAAGGCATCCCTAGATTTAGGGATCTATTCTTAGAAGCTGGAGGTTACACATAAAGCCCATTTTAGAAACCTCTCGCCAAGTGTCACTTTTTCCTAGATTTGTGGCATGCGCATCATAACCTCGATCTTGTCAAAAATTATGAACTAGATGTTGCTAAGCTCATTCCTCACATTTATCTTGTAGCCCTAACATCCCACATTACATCTAGGAGTCTTTGGTGCTTTCAACTTAGTTGTTTCAAGGTAATTCTACTTTTCTTGTCTAGTGCTACGTTTCTATCGCTTTTTGTGTTTCGCTTTGTGTGAGTGTTGTCTACTTGATTTCAATGAGCACTTGTTGTTGTTTTGATGTATGTTAGCTTGTAGAAGCATCATTTCAGTTTTCGTTCGCATCTCACTATTGTCGCATGCAAAACATTATTTTTGCACCAACGCTCACCGTTGCGGTGACTCGCTTCACACACATGCATGCTTTCCCGTTTTTTAAATCCTGCACTTACTATTTTCATGCGTGATCATTCACTCTTATTTACACTTAGTATCACCATGCATTCATACTTCTCATGTTTTCAGTTGCCCGTCAGTGGATCTTAGTTGCCTTAGCCTAGACCTTGCCTTGCCCGGCTAGCATTGCACATTTCTAGAAGTCAAGGCTCTGCCTTCCCTTCATAACTGTGCAGGTTTGGCCCAAAACTGACCTCTAGGCTTGCATTGCACAATTTTGGGAGGCAGTTCCTTGCTGGCCCCTAAATCTTCGCAATGTAATTTGATGGTTTACATGTCACTGCTGATTCAAAATTGTGCATTGTGCGGTTTCAGTCCTTAGTAGGCTAGGCTAGACTGTGCATTTCATAGTTCCAGTAGTCAGTCAACCCTCTGACAGCACAGATTGTGCCTTGTGCAGTTTTGGTAGTCAATCTACCAGCCTCCTGGTGAAAATTGTGGAATCTTCACAGACAATCACAAAGGAATGTCGTGTGTCAATCCTTCAATTTTTTTTTGGTTTTCGATTGACATATTCCTTGTCATGAGTGTTTCTATGTCTCTAGGTATCATAGGTGTTCGTCTACCTCTCAAAAACACAGGTACAATAGCTTCCAGGAGAGAAAATTCGAAGACACCGTTCAGAGCACAACTGAGGATGCAGTCAATCAAGTGTCTATGAACTTGCCTATCTATGAATACATAAAGTTGTTCATGGACAAGGATATCAAGATGAAATGGCAGCAACATCACAACAAGCGGCACCATCAACAGTAGCAGAAGGTAGCACACCTGCATGCGAAAAATGCAAGATGAAGGTTGTTGACAATGAAGAGGTGGAACAAAGTTGCAAGCTCAAGCAGATCCACTTGTGATGAAAGAAGCTTTGGAGATTGAGGCTATGAGGCAACGGTGCGACGAAAGGATCACACAAATGAAGAGAGAGAAACAAAGAAGGAGTTGTAGGTGCTAAAGTGGCAACTCAAAGAAGGAAATGAGTTGCACCAACAAGAGAAGAAGTTGCAGTGGGAACAGGGACAACAGGAGGTGCAACATGCACAGACTAATGAAACTGCACCCATACAGGTTATGAACCCATCCAACATCTGGCATGGAGTAGATAGGATGAGAAATGTTTTCGATCACATGCAAGGGTATTCAGGAGCATGGATTTCATTATGCACACGCATGCGATCCCACCCATTTTTCACACTCACTGAGGTGAAGACAAGAAGCAAGTCTGACTAGAGCTGAACATGTATTTCGACAAGTTGGACGCATGGTCACAAGCACACACTTGGAGATCAACACAGACACTATGCATTAGTATGTTGTTGGTCCAACTGCACTCAATATGACGATGCACATGTTTTTAGATGAGTTGGACAGAGGGTCCATATCAGTGTAACTGTATGCAAAAGAGGCAAGAGTTCCCCTTCAACAGGATGTCACCATTGAAGCGCACAAACACCATCACGGATGATCAATATTGGCATCAATTCGCCACTGTTGATCATCACAAGGATGTCGAAGAGTTGGTCTTACCACAACTGTCTGAGTGTTAGTGATGTATTGCATGGCTTGCTCAAGCCTATTTTTTCTCGCATGGGTACATGTGCATATTTTATGTAACATCTTGTCAAATGGAAGTTCAAGTGTCGATAATTGAATGTAACAGTCATAGAGTAATTGAAGAGTCGTGAGGGTAGGTAAGAAATCACAAAGGGGAATGTCAAGGGTCACCCCACCCTTTGCTATATATAGTACCTCATAACTCATTTTAGAGGCTCTTGGTTAGCCAAGTTTCCGATAGGAATATCTTAAAGAAAGCTTGTAGAGCTAGTACATCTCTTTGGAGGAGCAGGTAGTAGTGATTGTAACGTTCCGCTATCGAGACTAGTGGTTGGTCATGGTTGTACTGTATGATTGGAACTTTCACTTCTTAATATAATACAGCCAACACATTTCACGCATATGTTGTTATTGCATTTCAGCTATCTTGGTTACTCTAATGATATGTGTATCTATTTGATTACACATGCATGTACGGACTCATTCTATATAAGTATGTATGAATATTACTGAGATGTGTTGTTGGTTTAACCATCACTTTGGATTGTTAGCTTACTTGCTTTCCACCTTTTGATGCATCTTCGCTCTTGTGTTCCCCTCCAAGCCACGTGCTTCCACATGTTTCCAAGGGGTGCACTCACCTCACTTTCCATGTGTTAGAACCATTCATGCACCTTCCTTGGCTTGTTGTGCATGTCACGCCTCTGCTACCAACAAGGACATATTACTTGCCTCTAAGCATAACCGTGGTCAAGGCGATACTGTACGACCCACTGCTAGGACTCCTACAGCAAACGGTCTAAGATCTAGTTGGGATTTCTTACCGGGGACATCCCCTGATATGTTGGCGGGTCCAACACTATCAACATTTTGGTGCTAGAAGGAGGGCTAGATGACAAGCTGAGACCTCACAATCTATTTTGAATCTTTACATATCTGTCATGAAAAACTACAAAATTCGTCTTTCGGAGTGTATGTCTTATGGAAACGACTTAAAAATCTCGAAAAATATTTAGGATAACTTGTTGCATAAAACATACACTAGTGGAGGCTACATAACTTTGATTAGGCACACGATTGGAATTGCAGGCTCATGCGAAAGACATGGTATATTTGAAGAATACATGACCTGGGTCATGTTCATCTACACGCTTCGAGGGCATCCAATGCACTGGTGTGCCACACTGCCTGAAAAATCTATTCATTCTCTTTCTCATATGGTCACGGAGATAGACCGTGATTTCAATCGTTTTCACTGTAAAGCACTCAATAAAGAAATTTTAGAATTACGAAAAGAACCCGATGAATCCATTGAACAGTTTCACACACGCTTTTGTAATATTACATATCGATTTCCTGAAGATGAAATTGATTGGGAATTTCTCGATGGAATATTTGAGTATTTTATTAATATATCTGAAAATCCAAAATTCTTGAAAACATCTAAACCCCGCTCAGCACACTTCGGTGATGGAGCTACACAATCACAGGCATGCATAACTCATCAAACAACTCCACTACTGCAGAGTGATGTGGGAGATCATGCACACATATCTTTTGAACTGTCACATGCTCCCACCCCACCTACTCTTGATATCTACGCAGATTTGGCTTACAAGCCTGTTGGTTGTCACGTGGATTCGTTCCCTCAACTTCTATTCCTACGTTTTGTTGATCCTTTGGATTGTATTTTCTTGTGCTCTTCCATTTCGAACTCCACATTTGTTGGGAACGAGGATCAAGATGTTGACATAGTTGGTGTTGTGTAGCCAACTTGTGCCATCATTCATGATGAGTGTATGCGGGAATATAAAGGAGAACCCACAGTGAAGGATGAATCCCTTCCATCCGCACCTCACCCTCTCTATCTTGACATCCCTTGTTATTCTGCCACTATTGATTTCCCCTATGAAAACTCATTTTTGAATGTTTCTACGTCCGATCATTCACAGGACATTTCGAATGTCAGTCTGTCATTACATTGTGGAGAGGACACATATTCCTCCGAAAATTCGTCCAATCTATCATCCGTCATTTCTGAAAACACAGGGGGTGAACATCCTTGCTTCTCATCTACCCCTCTGCATGATTCATCAAATCATGAGGATGCCGACGAACATCCCAAATTTTCTAATCTTGGTTGTCATGATCTATCTACTTATTCATCCGATCACGATGTTGATTCAATAATTGTTAATCTGTCTAAGGCACTGGTCTACAATGATCTATTTGTTGACGAAGTCGAAATTCCATAGACTATCGAGGCACTTCATCCCGAGCTGATGGTTATGTCAAACCCTCGCTGTCCTGAGGTTGGTTTCACTTCCAATCAGGAAATTGTTGAAACACGCAAGGCTCCTCATCACTCTCTGCTTTGCATTGAAGATCAATCTCACACACAGATTATGCTTCCTTCACTTGAACTAAACGATCCCATCACTCATGTATTGGAGGAATCTTACACAGAAAGCACACTTGCGCAACGTAAGTGGTCTACCTTTCTCATGTTTTCTTGCATGTCACAGTCAAGAGAATGCATACACTTAACATCAGCATGCAGTGTAGCACAACACCATGGTAAGTCCACAGAGTGCATATCATCTGCTTTCACTCACTTATATTCTGTGGACGTTTTTAAACTCAGAGTGTGTTTGTCTTCATTGTTATATCTTTATTGTTTGCTAGTTCGCACAACTGTCTTGTTTGTGAACCATACCTTCACCAACATGGGTTGGCCAATGCATCAGTTGCTACATTGGAGTAACACTTCACATGACCAGACCCATGCACCATTAGCTTAGGAGTAGGAGTAGTGTTTTCTTTTGGTTCGTTTGCTTGCATGTATATTTCTTCTTACCTTGCGTGTTTGTTTGCTCGCATGCATGTTTTCTTATTCACTTTGCTTATGCATTTACTTCTTCTTTTGTTTTGTTTTGTTGTTTGTATGCTTGTTTTCATTCGTAGGTTAGTTTCACATGAAACTGTGTGTGACTCTTGAAACAAGTTGGGTAAAGTACTAGAGGACTTGTGCAATTACCAATACTTGGTTATCTATCATCTTGCCTCTATATGAAGAACTTGGTATCTTCAGTCCATGATATGTCAATGCAAAATACATACTATTCAAAGTGAACCTTGGTGAAAACACAATGCTTGTGCACTAACTAGTATCATCTAATCTAGTTAGTTGTTTTTGGGTTAATCCTTGTCAGCTTAGTCAAGTAGAGTAAGGTGAGGAGGAAAACCTTAACAAGCACGTTGGATGTATATATAAACTACTTCTCTGAAGGAACAACCTCTTCTGCTCTCAATAAGTTGAGATCCCTCTTCAGCTTATGAAATGAATAAGTGATATGCACGGTTACGAAAAATGAAAAGATGAAAATGTGAAAATTTTTCGAAAAATGAAAAATGAATAAGGTGAAAGAAGAGAAAGGCTTGCTACATAGAGAGGTGATGCAAGTAACTTTGTTGGGGTACTGACCAAGATCGTTGGCAGTGGAGCGATGCTTGTGTTCCTCCATGACTCTGTTGGGGTACTGTCCAGGCCCGTTGGCAATGGAGCAACACTAGAGATGAAACTAAAACTCTTACGGCCATATGGATTGTGCACTAATATACCCCTTATCCCCAATCAAAACAATTGTGTTGGCTTGGCTTGGAATGTGTGTCGATCGAGTAAGAGCTTGGAAGATGCTACATCTTACAATTAAGCAAGTGTGGAAACCAAGATGAACAGAGAGTTGAAAACTACTTCTAGAGGTGTTAGACTTGATTTTCATGAATAAGGTCGATTCAGAGAGCTGGAGTTATACCAGCATGTTGCTAAGTGTTGTAGCGGCTACAACCACCCTCCAAAATTTTTCCTTAGCTTTGTTTTGGAGCCTCACAACCAACCATCCTAGCAGCATGTCTTGTAATGTCAAGTACATAGGCTTCATTGCTTTTTCAGCATCTTTCCAGCCTGTGCATGTTAGTTTGCTTCACTCCCCTCATAGGTTGCCACTCCGAACTTGGGCTAGTTGGTGGCTGAGAAAATCCCTCATAAAATTACGCAATTCTGGAGGGGAATCAACCTTCCCTCTAGAAATTGTGCAAATTTGTTGGGTAGCCTACTGGGCTTAGAAATTGCACAATGCAGTCAGACAATATTCCTTGGGAAAATTGCATAATATGGCTCAACACTACAGCTCAGCCTAGAAATTGTGAAAATCAGTTGGGCAGACTGTTGAGCTACAATTTTGCGCACAGCAATCAAACATGATTCCTTGGAAAAACTATGCAATCTGGCCAACACTGCAGCTTAGCCTAGAAATTGCGCAATTCTGGGTAGCAGTCACCTACTCCTCCTAGAAATTGCACAATCCCTCTGGGACAGTCAGCCTAGCTCCTCCCAGAAATTGCACAATTCTGGGTAGCAATCACCTTCTCCTCCAAAAAATTATGCAATCCCTCTAGTACATCCAGCCCAGTTCCTCTAAGAAATTGCGCAAAACCCTCTCTCAGTCAAGCAAGTTGTCGTATGTGCCTTCAGGTTGACCGGTTCCCTCCGGGACCAAGAAAAACTGATTTGCATGCATGGGTTGCTCTTCTCGAAATAGAAAAAGGAAGTATGAAAAATGCATCCCTAGATCTAGGGATCTATTCTTAGCAGCTGGAGGTTACATGCAAAGGTCATTTTAGAAACCTCTCACCAGGTGTCGCTTTTTCATAGATTCGTGGCATGCACGTCTTAACCTCAATCTTGTCAAAACTTATGAAACAGACACTACAGAGCTCATTCCTCACATCGATCTTGTAGCTCTGACATCCCACATTTCATCTAGGAGTCTTCAATACTTCTAGCTTAGTTGTTTCAGGGTAAGTTTTCTTTTCATGTCTTGCATTGTGTTTCTGTCGCTTTTTGTGTTTCTCTTTGTGTGAGTGTTATCTGCTTGATTTCAATGAGAAATTGTTGTTGTTTTGACTTATGTTAGCTTGTAGAAGCATTGTTTCAGTTTGACTTCACATCTCACTGCTACCGCATGCATGACACTATTTTTGCACTGACGGTCACCATTACGGCGACTTGCTTCACACACATGCATGCTTTCCCATTTTCTGAATCTGCACTTATTGTTTGCATGCATTATCATTCACTCTTGTTTACACTCAGTATCACCATGCATTGAGACTTCTCATGTTTTTAGTCGCCCTTCGATAGATCTGAGCTGCCTTGGCCCCGACCTTGCCTTGCCTGACTAGCATTGTGCATTTCTAGAATTGAAGTCTCTTCCTTCCCTCCAGAAACTGTGCAAGTTTAGCCCAAAACTAACCTCTAGGCTTTAATTGCACAATTCTAGGAGGCAGTGCCTTGCTAGCCCAGAAACTGCGTAATGCAGTTTGCTAGTTTGCATGTCACTGCTCAATGAAATTATGCATTGTGTACTTTCAGTCCTCAGCAAGCCAGGATGGAATGTGCATTACACAGTTCCAACAGTCATTCAGCCCCCGACAGCTCAGACTATTCCTTGCGTAGTTTTGGTAGTCAGTCTCCTAGCCCCCAAGTGAAAATTGCACAATCTTCACACACAAACACACAGGTATGTTGCATGTCAATCCTTCAACTTGTTTTGGTTTTCAATTGAAAGATTGCTTGTCATGAGTGTTTCTATGTCTCCAAGTATCACAGGTGTTCGTCTGCCTCTCAGCAACACAGGTACAATGGCTTCTAGGAGAGCAAAGTTGAAGACACCATTCAGAGCACAACTAGGGATGCAGTTGATCAAGTGTCTATGAACTTGCCTATCTATGAAGACATCAAGTTTTTCATGGACAAGGATATCAAGATGAAATGGCAATGACATCACAACAAGAAACACCATCAACAGTAGTAGAAGGTAGCACTATTGCATGCGACAAATGCAAGAGGAAGGTTGTTGACAGTGCAGAGGAAGAAAAAAGTTGCAAGCTCAAGCAGATCCACTTGTGATGAAAGAAGCTTTGGATATTGAGGCTACGAGGCAATGGTGCAATGGGGGATCATGCGATGGAAGAAACAACTCAAAGAAGGAAAGGAGTTTCACTGACAAGAGAATAAGTTGCAGTGGGAATAGGTACAGTAGGAGGCACAACATGCACAGACTGATGAAATTATGCCCATACACTTTATGAACCCATCCAGTAGCTGGCATGGAGCAAATTGGGTGATCAGTGTTGTCGATCACATGCAAGGGTATTCAGGATCATGGATGTCATTATGCACACACATGCGATCCCACCCATTTGGCCAACTCACCAAGGTGAAGACAAGAAGCAAGTACGACTGGAGCTGAACATGTATTTAAACAAGTTGAGGTGCATGGTCACCAACACACACTGGGAGGTCAGCACAAACACCATGTATTAGTACGTTTATGGTTCAACTGCACTCAAGATGATGATGCGCATGTTATCAGACGATTTGGATAGAGGATCTATATCAGTGTACCTGGATGCAACAGAGGCAAGAGTTCACTTTTAGCAGGATGTCATCATTGAAGCGCATGGACACCATCATAGACGACCAAACTTGGCATCAGTTCACCATCATCGATCATCACAAGGATGTCGAAGAGTTGGTCTTACCACAATTGTCTGAGTGTTAGTGATGTATTGCATGGCTTGCTCAAGCCTATTTTGTCTCACATGGGTACATGTGCAGATTGTATGTAACATCTTGTCAAGTGGAAGTTCAAGTATCGATAGTTGAATGTAACAGTCATAGAGTAGTTGAAGAGTCATGAGGGTAGGTAAATAGTCACAAAGGGGAATGTCAAGGGTCACCCCACCCTTTGCTATATATAGCACCTCATAACTCATTATAGAGGATTTTAGTTAGCCAAGCTTCCGATAGGAGTATCTTAGAGAAAGCTTGGAGAGTATTGTAACAAGCCTTGGCTTCTCTATAGTGCAGAGGTATTACATCTATTTGGAGGAGAAGGCGGCATTGACTGTAACGTTCGACTATCAAGACTAGTGGTTCATCATGCTTGTACTGTATGATTGGAACTTTCACTTATTAATATAATAGATCCAACACGTTTCATGCATATGTTGTTATTGTATTTCAACTATCTTGGTTACTCTAATGATATGTGTATCTTCTTGCTTGTGCATTCATGTATGGACTCTTACTGTATAAGTATGTATGAATCTTACTGAGATGTGTTGTTGGTTTAACCATCACTCTGGATTATTAGCTTACTTTCTTTCTAGTTTGTGATGCATCTTCGCTCGTGTGTTCCTTTCCAAGCCGCGTGCTTCCATAGGTTTCCAAGGGGCACACTAACCTCACTTTTTGTGTGTTAGAACCGTTCATGCACCTTCCTTGGATTGTTGTGCATGTCACAACCTTGCTACCAACAAGGACATATTATTTTCATCTGCACGCAACCATGGTCAAGGCGATACCGTACGACCCACTGTTGGAAATCCTACAACAAATGGTCTAAGGTCTAGTTGGGACTTCTTACCGAGGATATCCCTTGACATGTTGGCAGGTCCAGCACCATCAACACCTTCTTTTGGAAATAGTGGTGCTCCCTACATGGAAACATTGTCCCTTCCTAGATTGACCATTGGTCTACCAGTTTGGTTGTTTTCAAACTCAGTGGTTTCAAGTGTCCAAACTGCTTTTCAACCGAGTTCTCCTCCACTTGAACAACATCAACCTCATATTGATCCTAAAGTTGACCCCTCGCCTTTTTCGCCTATTTCTTCACCCCATTCTTCCTCTTCACCTGGTAAAATTCTAGATTCTAGTAACCAGGAAGTTAAGAGGAAGAAGAAGAGGATGATGAAGAAGAAGAAAAATAAGCAAGGGGGCAACCAAGCAACCATTGCTACCGATGCAAATAATGAAGAAAAATCTTCCAACCAACCCCAGAAAGTAAAATTCCCTTGCATGTTATGTAAGGGGGACCACCTTCTTCGAAATTTTCCTAGTATTCCCAAGGTATTAGAAGTGTGGTCTTCAGGTTCACATCGACCATTTTCATCAACCTATAGTGATCATGTTGATGATAAACCCTCAACTAGTAACAGTAAAGCTCACAGGAAAAAGGGAAAAGTCAAATTTCCTTGTAAGTTGTACTGAGTATTGAAAGCTTTCCCCTGATCCTTCGATAGTTGATCTAGTGATTGATCAAAAGTCATCTCTAGTCAACCCCACTCTCTCTAAAAGTGGACCTCATGAGTCCATTCTTGACAAACCATTGGGTGATAAAACGGTAGACTTGACTCCACCTTCAATTAACTGTACCTTTCCAGTAGAGAATGTACCTCGTACTTCTCATATTCTTCTGGTTTCTTTAGTTTCGAATGAACTGGAAGGAAATCCTCCCATTCCCGAGGTGCATGAGAGTAGTTCTCTTGTTCCCATAGAGCAAGAGGGTAGCTCTCATGTTCCTATGACACCCCCTCCAAGTAGTTTAGTTGCTTCTTTTGATTGGAGTCGACTGGTAGGATATCGCCTTCCGTCTTATGTGCCTTTTTATATTACCGTACAGGCTTACCATATGGTCGTACCTAGCTCAATCATAAATGAGGGTGCATCTATTAACATCCTGTCCTCAACTGCTTGGAAAGATTTAGGTTCTCCTTAGCTTTTCCCATCACTTAATATCTGTTAACTTTTAACAGAGGAACTAGTCAACTGTTAGGGATCCTTCCAAAGTTTCCTATTACTTTGGGAGGAAAGACTGTCTATATATACGTAATGGTTGTCCAAGGCCCTTTAGATTTTAATCTAATCCTTGGTCGTGACTATGTTTATGTCATGGGAGCCCTTGTTTCTTCCCTCTTTCGAGTGATGTGTTTCCCACATGAAGGAAGCATTGTGATCATTGATCAGCTTACATTCATTGGTCCTAAATCAACTCCCCATCAACCATCATCCCTAAATGGTTCTCATATGAAAGTGGTATCACCCCCACCACAAGTTAATTATGTGGCCACCTGTTCCATGCCCACATTTACTGATGATCTAGTAGGTGATGTAGTACACAATGTACTAGGGGCATTGGAGCCCAATTTTTCGTTTGGATCCCTAGAGGTGTACCCCTTCCAGAGTTTTTTTCTCCCATATGATGGGAACCTCTTGGAAGCCATGGCCTCTTTTGGTCTGTGATGAAATATCATGGAGCAGAGTTCCTTGTCTTGTGTCAAGCTCGTTAAAAAATGAAACAAGGACCATGGAGCAAAGTTCCTTGTCTTGTGTCAAGCTTGTTAAAAAATGAAACAAGGGCCATGGAGCAGAGTTCCTTGTCTTATGTCAAGCTCATTAAGAAATGAAACAAGGATGATGGAGCAAAGTTTCTTTTCTAATGTCAAGCTCCTTAAAAAATGAAACAAAGGATATGGAGAAGAGTTCCTTGTCCTGTGTCAAGCTCCTTAAAAATGAAAAAAGGGATTTGGAGCAAAGTTCCTTGTCTTGTGTCAAGCTCATTAAAAAAAGGAATAAGGATCATGGAGCAGGGTTCCTTGTCTTGTGTCAAGCTCGTTAAAAAATGAAACAAGGACCATGAGGATAGTTCTTTTACTACGTCAACCTCGCTAAAAAATGAAATAGGTTCTCATGGAGTAGAGTTCTTTTTCTTGTGTCAATCTCCTTAAAAAATGAAACGAGGACCATGGCACAAAGTTCTTTGTCTTATGTCAAGCTCCTTAAAAAGTGAAACAAGGGATTTGGAGCAGAGTTCCCTGTCTTGAGTCAAGCTTGTTAAAAAATGAAGGCATTACCAGGAGGATAGTTCTTTTACTATCTCAACCTCGTTAAAAAATGAAATATGTCTCCATGAGCAGAGTTATTTTACTTGTGTCAAGCTCATTAAAAAATGAAACAAGGTGTCATGAGCATAGTTCTTTTCCCGTGTCAAGCTCATCAAAAGATGAAACAAATCCCTTCCAATTTGAGTCTTTGATTAGATCTCGTAAAATCCCAGTCGAGTCTTTCCCTTGATCTCGTAAGTGAATCTTCATTCCATCCACTTAGGTGAATGAAATGAAGCTTTGGGGGCATGTACTTCAAATTGAGTCATTATGTCGGGGGCATGAAAACTTATTTCAAGCATAGTTTATCTTTGTTTCAAGCTTCTATAAAAATGAAACCAAATCCAAGCATAGTTTTTTCTCATGCTTCAAGCTTCTACAAAAATAAATGAAACCATTTTCACAGTATATTCAAGCATAGGTTCTCATGTTTCAATCTTGTTTAAAAATGAAACCATTCCTACTTTACATCTCGTGATTGTCGTTTTTATTAGCTCGTTTTTTCTAGATGAACCTTGGTTTTTTCCTTTCCATCGTCACCATCTCTTTGGTTGATCATACACTTTCACTTGGTTGTTTTACCCTTTCCTGAGGAAAATTTGCGATGAGTGGTCTTATTAGCTAGCCCCTTGACCATTACATGTTTTGAGTAGTTCCATCATTACCAGAACTAGTTGCTATCCTTTTATACCACTCGTTCCTCCAGGAAGAGTCATCTTTCATCTCTTTTCAGACTCCAAAAATATGAAATGATTGTCGAGTACTTGTCTTTACGAACTCGTTAAATTAAATGAATTGACGTTGTTTCAGTATACATTTACCCCTTTTTCTAGTTGATTATGAAAAAGTTACACCTTGGTCGATATGGTCAAGAGGTTCTCTCGAGTATTCTTTTCTACCTTTTTGGGTTCAAGAGACAAATTATGAAAATGGAACTGATGGAGTTTTATTTTCGTCTCTTTTTTAAACTCTCTAAATATGAAAAAGGCACTGAGTTAATATTCCATCGGACTCATTAAAAATTAAACGACGGAATACTTGTCAACATGACGAGCCCGAGTTTCTCCTTCCTAGGACTCATAAAATTCACTGGGATGGATTCATCTTAAGGATGAATTTATAAGACAAGCATATGGTATCCTCTTCAATCTTGTGTAAAAATAAAGAGGTACTCACTAGAAGTAGTGGGGAAAAAGTTAAAGTGAAACATCTCTTGTATAGGCATCATGTTGCTCTTAAACATGACACTCATCTGTTTCTCGGGTTTGGGATATCCTCACTCAGTCACTTGTCCTTCTTGGTTTGGGTGATCCCTTTTGCCTCTCATCTAAATATTCTACTTTTTCATTATAACCCTTGGTACTATGTTGAGTCTAATGTTGCCACACTCCAGAGTTGTTTCGCCAAAATGTTCAAGAGAAGTCCTATCTGCAGTCTATTACCTATACATTGTCTGACTCTTTGCTACATTCTTGGATCCTACTCATTTCATTCCACTGTATTCCTTGTTTCATGTCCATGATGGGGGATTCATTATGACCCTCCTTCGACGGGTCACTTCCTGTCGAATTTAGCTCATTATCCAGTAAGATGACTTAGAAAATCCCTTTCAGTAACTTAGAGTTTGCATGCCTTAATGGCAAGTTATTCACATCCGACGGCAGGTTTTCACTATTGACCTTCGATCAGGTGATTCCCCGAGTGTTCGACATCAGCTTTATTTTCACATCTACAAATTGTATTGTCGTACCTTGAGAGCCATTTTCATTATGGGTGGTTTCTCTCGTGCCTGTTAACGGTCCACACCATTGGTCGGTAATCATGGGGTTTTCTAGAGTCTTCAACTCCAACACATTCATTCACATGCTAGAATTCGTACTTTGATCGGGTTGGGATGGAGTGCATATACTTCTGCTATATGGATGGTTGTGACTGTACCGTGGAACTTTATATTTATGATGATGATCCTTCTATATTGGATGGCTACGTCCATGCCTTGGATCTTAGATTACAAATGATCCTTCTATATTGTATGGTTGTGCCCATACCATGGATCTTTTCACATAGTCCTTTCTATTCAAATGGCCGCATCCATACCGTGGATCCATGTTTTGATATCAGATATGTATATGTATATGCATCCTTGAGTTGCAAGTCTCTTGACAGTTTTTGTCCTTATCCTTGCAAAAGATCATAAAGCATCTCAGCCATCACTCCTTGTTATGCCTTGATGCTTTAGGGGGCATCTGTTACACAGTATTTTGTCATACCTCCTACACTTCCCTGTGACATACCCTGAAGTGCCTGAAACATGACCATTATGTAGTGTACTCATTCATATATGCAGCTCACATCCTCCCTAAGACATTGATTGGAAAATTCCTTGAGCTTTCCCTGAAAATAAATAGCTCTAAAACCCTAATTTGAGAATCATCGCTCTTATGAGGCTAAAAACAACAATGATCGCTAGTTGCACTATACTCAACCTGTGATGGCATTTCTTTGTTCGCTTGTATACCCATGATGATCCCAAAAAGGAAATTTTCCGAAAGAGGATGAGGAGCTTCGTGATCTAGAAGCTTCCAAAGCGGCGGGTTGGAGGTTGTTTCTCATAGATGAGGTCAAGTTCTCCCAACTTGACCTCTTGGTCTTATCTCTATGAGCTACCTCCTTGAGATGAGGGACTACTCCTATGTTTGGAGAGATCATAACTCCTTTTCTCAGCCTATATATTCATCCTCTCCCATTCCCAAATGGCTGGTCTAGTTGGTCAGGTTAGAAGCTGGGTTGGTCCATGTATATTTGCACCCTTATGTTAAGATTATGCCTATATGCCACTCATTTGGCTTGGAGAAGGAGTGCTTGGAGAGCTTATCTTGGACTTGGATATTCATTTCAAGGAGAGCCTATCAACATCGAGGCTTGATTATATACTTCCCTTTATTTTCTATTAATATACAACTATTGGTTCATTTTCCCTAAATGTGTATGCTCATGTATCATTTAGCTTAACATTCCTTGATCAATTAAGTAGGTTTCTTTTGAATATGATATTTGTATTTACATGCCTTGTTGTGTCTTGATCCCTTGTGGAGGCGCATAAACATAGAGACCAGCAGGAACAAGCCCGCGACACAAATGATTCAAGGACTTCAATAAAGGAGATCGAGATAGCATCAGAACAAGGTAGGTCATCTTCTCTCACTCTTTGATTACAACTTAGGAAAGTGTCTATTAGATTGTCACTTCGGTTGCTAGACCCACTCATTGGGCTAGAGGGATCATCTATGTCTGCAAAGAGGATTTACCTAGACAACACTAAGATGATAAGCAATTTCAGCTTCCAAACCATCTGGAAAATGCAGCATGGCTAAACCCGGGGGAGGTTTTATATCTGTAGGTATGGCATTGTAAACTTTGTTGAAATGTGTAGAAAGTCCTAGACTGATTCATCAGACTGTCTCTTTAGGTTCTTGTACTCGTCCATGATCTGGAAAGGGTTTTCCTTGACCTCCCATCTGTTGAGGAAAACATGTTCAAACTACTAGAAAGAGGAAATACTTCCAGCTGCCAAACTTTTATACCATGTCTTGACTTCTCCCATAAGGCTTTGAGAAAACAACCTTAATTTCACGTCCTCATAATCAACCTCCTCCAAATCCATAAAATCAACAACTCTATTGACATGCTTGGCTGTAAACTTACTTGTACTATAAAATTTGGGCAGTCTTTGAGCATAACTCTGTGGTAACTCATGCAAAGGGGATGACAATTTTAATGGGGCATACCGAGCAGTAAACATGACTAAGATATGAGAGGGAGTTTTATCATCTAGGCTATGATTGACATCAGGATTTTGTTCAGGACAATTAGTACAAACATGAGATACAATTGCATCTTTAAGAGAATAATGTATATCTCTTAAAGAGGACTCGTGTGCCTATTTATAGTCTACATTTAGGTTTAAAAAATAAAAGAAAATCCCTTTAATATACTCAGGAAAGAACATGAGGCAATTAATACAGTAAAATATCATATCCTGCAAAAGTTTCAGGTTCAACTACATGACTCTCACACGTTTTTTTCCCATCTTTCTTTGATGAAGTTTGTACTGCTATAAATCAGTTTTGAATTCTTGGAGTCGCCACATGAATAGTTCATCCTTTCTTGTGCCTAATTATTGTTCATTGTCAACAACTAGCTCTAATCCTTATCGTTCACACCCAGGGAAAATGTCTCCTTTCACTTCCCCAACAATGATGCAAAAAATGTTATCACTCCTTATTTTCCCAAGGTTGAGAAAGGAAGCCAAGGAGGTAACCTCAGACAAAATTCTGACTTCGTATCTTGCCCTACAAAATCAGATAGGGCTCTCTTTAAATACCTCACAGTCACTAAAATGACTGGAGAAAATCAGGGTTTTAGGCTAGGTATTCAACTCATTAGGGTTTTGAAATAGGGTTTGTTGGATCAAGGTCATAGATCTAGGAACTAGGTCAGGGTTTCGAATGATCAATTACAAGGATAAACATGAGGCAAGGTAGGTATGTTTAGTGACATATTTGGGTTGTCATTGTGGTATAGGGTTGAAAAATGAAGGATCAAAATGAGCATATGACTATGAATTCATTCATCAGAAGAAATGGAACACAAACATGAAGATCTCATCAAAACAAAGCACAAAACTTATGAATTCTTCTTAAAAACTAATGAGATGATCACATGAAAGCATATGCATGGTTTCAAGGAGAAATAAACATTCAAATTGATGATAAAACTAAGAATAAACACTGTCAATAAGCATACCATATGAATCCTAAGATTATAGTTGCAACTGCATATATTTATGCAAAAATGTTTAATACACTAGTCCAAGAGATGAGCTCCAGGAATCCAACCCTTTTTCTTACTTCAATCAGGCTTCATATAGATGAGAAACCACATTACCCCTCTCAGGGGCCGAATCCATCATCATAGGAACTAATTAAGTCAAAATCTCTAACCATGCCAAAGACTAGGGAGGTTAGAAACCAACTCCCTTTTTACACTAACTGACTTAGTTGACATTGAAAGCATTGATTACAATGATATTTACTCTTACCATCACTAGGAAACTTAATTAAATCATGTAAAAATCATTATAAGATTAATTACATCAAGAAAAGTTTACTTTGACCATGAAAACTCGAAAACATGGTTTTCTCCACAGAAGTGCAACGAAAACCACATAAGTGTAGTGTGCTTTGAGTGAGTGTTTCGATGACTTTGGTTGATCTCTGAGCTTAGCTGAAGGTTGGTAAAGGTAGCTGAGAATGTCCATTAGACCTCTAAAGCTTAAAATCAGAAAAAAATCACCTCCAATGCACCTCAAAACTCATTCTACCAAATCTACTCCAAAAGCGCAGTGTGTGCCTCAAAACAGTGGTAGAAGTGTGAAAAACTGATGGTTTTTGACCTTTTCTTGCAAATTTGTGAGCTGACATGAGAGACCAAGTGTATTTCTGATATTTACGAGTCAAGATACACCTATATATACTTTCCATTCATCATTTGAAGCCTCTTAGCAAAAGCGCAACATGGCCACACTATGTTTCTGTAGGGTCAAATTTCTCGGTTTTCTACAAACATAGGGCTCAAAGATGGAGTACGATATATCTAACCATAAAATGTTTTACAAAATTGAGAGACGTTTTTTTTTTAGGTATGTTATGAACAAAAAACTCCTCCAGTTTGGAAAAATACCTTCCAATTTGTTCAAAATCCAAGTTTTTAGTTGGTCACTAAAATTGCAGCGAAGAATTGTAGAAGCGTAGCATGTGACAGCAGAAGCGTAGCAAAAGTTTGGAGAGTGATTTGGAGGTCTTCCGAGAGGATTTTTGGGCTAAAACTAGTATGGTTATAAATATTGTGATGTATACTACATAATATTTCAAGCACTGTAAACACCTGCTCCAAACCCCTGAAAAATTGGCTTGAAGTCAAGTTGTCCAAAATTGCAACAACTCTCCTATAGTGACTGTATTTTGGGAATTTCTCTCAAATTGGAAGACTTGTGCATAAACTGAAGTAGAGTTTTGTTCTTTGGTCTATGATTGAAAAAAACCACTTTCACTTTTGTAAAATTCATCTTCATTACTTCAAAAACTTATTTGTAAGTAATATTATCCCTGTGTGTAGCCAATGTGTTACCGGGAAAAGTGTCTATTGAGAACTGCTCTATCCCACTAAGGTGTGACAGCTACCTTAGAAACAAACAGAGAAAACTACTTTTGTATCTTCTTTATGAACTATAAACAAAGAGGAATAGGATGAACCAACCTGTGTCTTGCGCTAGTCCTTCGATCCAATCTCTCTCCTCTTTGACATCTTCCAGCTACCTGCTCCCTTACTTGCCCAGCTTCACCAAGTACCTGTAAGATCACAGAAGAAGGAAACTATACAAAGACATGGGTTTATATTCATAAATAACTTAGGATCAGATTTAAGTTAACCATACAAATGTAACAAGCATCAATGATACAAAAGCATGGAGAAGAAACTCAAATAGTTTTTATTGATATAAAAGAAGATCCAGGAGGAGTTACAACCGATGATTCCTGACCCAGCATCAACCTCCCAGCAAAGAATTCCCTTCTTCACCCCCAACAAAGCATAGATCACCCAATTCTCTAATATGTATCTCAAAACCAACAACAATTCCTTACAATGTGAAAAATTCCAGCCTCTGGATCTCTGGGATGAGGGATCCATATATAGATGTATGCAAGGAGGATGAGTCAGCTCATAATTTGATTAGTGGCTTCTCTCTGTCAGTTCTTGCTTCCACTTGGAGACTGAAAGCCTCTTACTCATCCTTGGTCGAATTCAGTGAGGCAAGTGTCATTGGAGAAGATTCTGGAAGCTTCCATTGTCTCTCCACCTCGTGGAATGACACTGCCACTTGTCATTTCCCGCTCAATGCACCCTGGTAGTGCATTTAGGTGCGTTTCAACGCACCTAGCTAGTGGACTTAGGTGCTATGCAACGCACTTAGCTAGTGGAGCAGCTGAAATGATCCTGTTTTGACTTATTTTGAGCAGTTTCTGGTGGAGGACTTCTGGGAGAAGCTGTAATTTGTTGACCTTGTTCCTTTAGGGGTTGGAACAACACTTTTAGGGACTTAGGAGCCCTTGGTTTATGGAAATTTCATGCTTGGAGCTGCAAGGAACAAAAATGTCTATAACAGTTGCCCCCTAAAGTATGAGGCCGTTTATCGGGTGAAATGCTTTATTAGGAGGATCCGAAGTTCTTTCAATGCTGGGAGGAGACCTGTAATAAGATACAATACAATACATTATCTTCATACTGTTTTCATGATCTAGCTGAGGCGGGCATTCCCATGCTCAGCTTTATAAATTCATTTTCATGTACATAGGATAGACAATTGTCTGATGGTAGACTGATGATTCTGATAGAGCCATCATCCTTTTGGTAGGATGATTATCTGTGCTGCAATGCTGTACATTTCATTGTCTTTATTTTCCTGAATATATATCGCAGCCTGGATGGATGAAACTAGATCCGGGGTCTTCAATCTCGTCTGATCTTCACTCGAAGTACAAGTCGATCCATGTGAAAAATGTTTTGAAGTCGAACATGGAAAGACATCGCTTGATTACCAGTCAATGATGTAAACTGTTAACAAGCGCGAGAGGAATCACCGATAATGATAATGATCCTCAAGGTACTGCAGTACAATTCACGTGGTGTGAATAAAGGACTTGGTGTCGAACACCATGCAAAATCTTTCGGTTGAAGGTCATTGATGTAAACTTGTCGCTGGAAGTGAGAAACTTGCCATTGAAGCATGCAAGCTTCAAAGTACTGAATGGGGTGTTCCTAGACCAACTTCTTGGATAATGAGCTGATGTCGACAAGAAGTGATCCGTCATAGGAGGGCCTTAATGAATCCCACATCAATGACACGGAATGGAGCAAATGATTTTGATGGAGGTGAAAACGATCTGATGATATATGGTTCAGGGTGGCGGTCATGAAAGAATGGAGTATAATGTATGGTAGTGGGAGGGACACAGGTGGCCTTTCTGGATGACTTCTCTTGAACATGTCGGCGACACTTATGTGATGGATTGGTAGCATTAACCCCAAATGTGGATGGTATGGTGAGACCATGGCGATGTGACCGGTGAATGAAACAACCCAACCCGACTCGGGCACGGAGTGGAAGTGTCATGTTCAAGAGCGACTTGCTACCAATAAATATTCTTTGAGTTTTCTTCCCAATTTTTCCCCAGTCATTGTTGACCAGTACCTCTTTATTTTTGTCAAGCTTGAGGAGGATAACATATGCTTGTTCTATAATTTGCCCTTCGGGCAAACCCATCACTATGTTTTAACGAGCCTAGCGATAGTGAAACTCGTTCTCGTCTAAAGACAAGTTTGTCGCTATTAACCTTTTTAACGAGTTTAACGACAAAGATAACTCGGTCCTTTTCATTTTTAGAGAGTCTGAAAAGGTACGTAAAGGTAACTCCAAAATTCCTTTTTCGTCATCTAATCCCTTAAGTCCGAAAAAGTATAAAACAATACAGAAGGGATGAAATTTCGATTAGCTTTAACGAGCCAAACAAAACAAGCGCTCGATCTTTTTGTGCAATAATCCCTCAGGTCCAAAAAGATTAAAATCTAGAGGAGGGATAGCACTTCCTGTCGCTTTAACGAGCTGGAAGGCCAAAACTCGGCAATCTTTTCATATTTTACGAGTCATTTGAAAAGAGCTTAAAGAAGACTCATCTTTTGAGGAACGAGTGATAAAATGGGTAGCAGCTGATTCCAGGTAAGGTTTGGAATTTTCCAATCACGACAGTGTCACAAGGATGGCTAGTGAAATCACTCTTCGCAGCTGTTCTTCAAAATGGGTAAACAATCAAATGGAGGTGAATGATTGGCCAATGAAAAAGTGGAGGTGACGATGCAAACACGACCAAGGCTTTAATGGCTGAGGTGCTACATTCACGGTGGTTATTTACCAGGGGATAGTTCATTTTTTAACGAGCTTAAACGCGGGTGGAAACATTTGCTCGGTCCGGGTTTATTTTTTAACGAGCTTGAACCTCACGGTAAACACTGCTCGATTAATCCAGTCATATGATAAGAATGTCTCATATAAAAACGGCAACTTTTCGAGTTTTGCCCCACATCCTTTCTTTATGCAAGTTAGGAAACGACCAATCTAAAAAACAGATAAATGACCGCTCTTTGCTTGCACTCCAAAAGGTTTGCATGCCCCCAGGTATAAAACAGAGTTTCAAGGTCACCCTCTATTCGAGCTGACAAAACATTTGTTTTATCAGGAAGGGTATACCTCTTACAGGTTACCCAAAGATTGTTCTATTCACGGCGCAAACAAAACACTTCTCCGGCGATGTCTCTCGAAATAAACAAAGGTGAGCAACGATGCCCGCCAACTCACATAACTTTGACAAGAGAATCTTATTCCAGAATAACCCCTCTTCCAATCACGGACGGGGTACAGACTATTCATATTCTCCCGCGGAAACCTACCATATACCCGAAGTTTTCCTGCCGAAGTAGACCAGGACGCATGCCCCCTGGGTTTCAGTCATATCCCTCCGAATTACTCGTGCTCATCGGGAGGACGGACTGGAGATTGAGACATTTATTGCGTGAAAAGACCATTTAGGGACGGTATATGACTATTTGCTATGTGTGATCCGGGAAATGAAAGTTGGTCTACGAGCTTGACCACTTTTCCTTCGTGCGGAAAACACATTATTCTAAAGAGTGAGGAGACAATCGCTCCTATGCAATAAATATAGTCTCGTCCAAGGAGTAGGTTATAATCCAAGGGTCCTTGAACTACCATTACGTTCATGCGAACTATCTTCCCTCTCAATGTTATGGGCACATTGGGAAGGACCCCTAAAGGTCGACTGGTTCCTTTATCAAAGCCTGTCAGATTTCTCATCTCAGGCAAAAGCGATGGCAAACAAAGCGCTTTCCAAGCAGTTGAGGAAAGCATACTCACAGAAGCCCCCTCATCTATGATGGTACCAGCCATAACCATTCTATATATTTGAACGATAATTCGGAATGGTATGCTTGCTGGTAAACGGGGTCTGCCTAGTTGATTCGAGTCAAAGGAGACAACTAGGTTGCTTGGAGGTGGGACCAAATAGACGGCCGGGTACGGATCTGACGAACTTCCTTCCTGCGGTAAAGGAACGGGTAAATTGCCCCCATGTTCGTCGGAGTCTGTGTTTATGAAGATAATTTGGACGGTGTCATCCTTGTTCTCTTCAGTGACTGTATCATCTGAAGATGAAACCTCTGAAGGCAAGACCGGGTCAACTGCCGCCTCGACCTTTTGACTTTCGTCTGGTATGGATCCAGATGGTTTATCTTCAATGATAGGTGCTTCAGCCGACCACCTGAGCGGGCCAGCTGGATTCTCAACTAGTGACGGACTCGACAAGAGTTTTTTATATCCGGGAGGAAGTCGTAATGGTGAAACCGGACGATCATCCAAAACTCTTTTAGCTTCGTCTAAGAAGGGACAACGGTGGATGGCGTGATTGCCTTCGCACAGTTTACAAGGAAATCTAGCTTTCCCTTTTTGTCCTGGGGCTTCACTTTCACTAGTTGACGGTGTGCTTTCAACATGATCATCATAGGTTGACGACACCGGGTTGTGCAAACGAGGAGACCAGTCCCTTAGTATCCGGAGGATGCAAGGACAATCTCTGTGAAAGTGGTCTCCTTTGCAAATGACACATGGCGATTTAGGCCTGGTCGGTGCAGTGTGTGGATTTTCGTTAGACGACACTTGTTTTCCCCCATTCGCCTTTGGCTCCTTTTTCTTCTTCTTTTTCTTCTTCTTTTCCTTCTTCTCCTTAGGAACATGGCTTTTAGCTTTACCAGCTCCATCAAGCGAAGAGGAAGGAGGAGAGGAAGAATTAGAGGAAGTAGAAGGCTGGTGGGCAACTCTGGACTCGTCTAATTGCTGATTCGATTGTTCAGGAATAGTGGTGTTCTGAACGACAGAGGTTGAGAAGAGCCATATAGGCAAACCAATTGTCAGTCCTGGAAGCGACAATGTGGCCATATGGGGCGCACCAACATCTCCGCAAGAGGAGAAGGGACTAGGATTTCCACCAAGGGGAATTCCTTGGTTGGTAGGCTCCATTTTCTCAACCCAAGATCAACGTAGGAAAGGGGTATGAATATTCCGTTTAAAATAAATTTTAACATGCTTTGACACAACTTGTTTTTTCAGTTTTAAGAGTCGAGAAAAAACAAAAGATGACTCTAGTCTCCTTCGATTTTTAATGAGCCTGAAGTGACAAGTGCTCAGATGGACCTTTTCCGTTAAAGAGTCTGAAAAGGAACGAAAGGGACTGCTCTGGAGGTCTAGGTAGAGGGAGTACCAAACCAATCGCAAAACTGCAGAATACTTTTTACGGTACGGCAGTCAATCTTCCCGAATGCTGTGTTCGGTGCATTGCGATGAGTAGGGCGGCCGACACGGCTTCCTATGGATAAAGGATTTAAGCCTATAGGGGTCTCCCAATATATACTCGACGGTACGTGGGAGCACAAGTCCGTACTGGCACTTATCGTCTCAAAGTGGAGGAATCACCCAACCATCAATGAGGACAACAGTTACCAGGCTTTACGACACCGGAATACGTCTCTAGCCTAGACCTCTAAATGTTGTGCATTAAGTTCCAAAGCGTTGTTAGGTTCATTGAATTTATTTTAAGTTGATCTTTCTTATGAAGTTTGCCTTTTGGGTTCACCACGAGATGTAGATGTAATTCCTAAAATGCAATCTAAAGATGATAAACAAGCTTTTATCTCTTTTCAGCAATGAAAATCCTAGCTACTAGGGGAAAAGAAAGACACAATCTTTTCACAAAGAGCAAAGAGCACACTATGAATGCACTTTCCTAAATCAAGCCAAACAGACTGTCAATATGAAAATGCACATGCATGTATTTGTTTTTCACTTTCTTAATATTGATGCTAAAAATAAAGTTGATGTACAAATATGAATTTGCTTTCAAGCGAAAAACACAAACAAGCTTCTTTTCGAAATCAAAAGGTAGAGATGATTACGACACTTTATGATTTTGAAATAAATACTCGTTTCGACACTAGAAAGTCACAAATTCAAACCAAAGGCAAAAGTAAAAGCATAATTGACCATCAACAGCAAATAAACTTTATCCTATGATCAAAGTCGACACTTGCGACAGATCTAAATCAAAGGACGACAGTATGATTATTATACTTTTGCAATGGAAAACTGTAAACGACTCAACAAACACATAAAAACATCTACAGTTCTTTTGTACAAATGAGGCGGAATATCAGTAAGGAAAAGGGGTTTGAAACAGTCATATACTGATCACAGGCTACAAAAATCAGAGACAAAACTGGAAAGAATGAGGCAAAGAACCTCAGCTGCACAGGGCTAGGCTAATCAGCGCACCTGTTACACAGAGAAACTGCATTGCAGCGCAGGTAGCCCTCTCGGGAAGTGCGTTGAAATGCAGAACCTCTTCACAGTGCCTGCGCTGGGGCAGAAACGAGAATTCTATCCAGGTTCTGGGTCACAGTTTGCAGTTTAATCTTTGGTTTTTGGCCGAGTAAAAGCAATCAATAATGCACAATCAGAGGTAGATCTAAGGGGGGTCTAAGAGCTATCACAAGGGCAATCAGATAGTCTATGAATCAGCTGTTCAAATCATAAACAGATCCAGTGAATGGATTGAAGCAGCAGATGTCTACTTTTCATTTGTAATGGCAAATGCAGTTCGATCGCTACTTATAAGTTTATGAAATAAACAATAAGAGAAACACAAACAAACTAATTAGACACGTTCCCCAGTGGAGTCGCCATTTTGTTACCGGGAAAAATGTCTATTTAGAACTGCTCTATCCCACTAAGGTGTGACAGCTACCTTAGAAACAAACAGAGAAAACTACTTTTGTATCTTCTTTATGAACTATAAACAAAGAGGAATAGGATGAACCAACCTGTGTCTTGCGCTAGTCCTTCGATCCAATCTCTCTCCTCTTTGACAGCTTCCAGCTACCTGCTCCCTTACTTGCCCAACTTCACCAAGTACCTGTAAGATCACAGAAGAAGGAAAATATACAAAGACATGGGTTTATATTCATAAATAACTTAGGATCAGATTTAAGTTAACCATACAAATGTAACAAGCATCAATGATACAAAAGCATGGAGAATAAACTCAAATAGTTTTTATTGATATACAAGAAGATCCAGGAGGAGTTACAACCGATGATTCCTGACCCAGCATCAACCTCCCAGCAAAGAAGTCCCTTGGACTTAGGTGCTATGCAACGCACTTAGCTAGTGGAGCAGCTGAAATGATCCTGTTTTGACTTATTCTGAGCAGTTTCTGGTGGAGGACTTCTGGGAGAAGCTGTAATTTGTTGACCTTGTTCCTTTAGGGGTTGGAACAACACTTTTAGGGACTTAGGAGCCCTTGGTTTATGGAAATTTCATGCTTGGAGCTGCAAGGCACAAAAATGTCTATAACACAATGGCCTCAAAACCCTAAAAATCATCCCAATCACCTCAATTGATACCAAGATGTGCATCCCTGCTATGGTTGTCTTGTTCCTTTTGAAATTGGTGGCAAATAAGCTACTTAGCTCATGGTGATAGACCACCTCTTGTGCCTTCTCACAAAACCCTAGGCAGCCTACTTGTTCAAATGATTTCTTGTTGAATTGTGAAGCATTAATCTCCTACATATGAGTTGGCTCATATCTAGAGACATGTCCTCCCTTGTTGTACTTCTTCATTTCACTGGCCATGTTGTTGGTTTGCTTGGTAGAAAACCCTAGTTTGATAGGACGGAAGGGTAGGGTTTAGGATTGGAAAACAGGGGAAAAAGAGAAGATAGTTTAGGGAAGGAAATGAAGGGGATAGGGATTAGGAAAAATTCTAGCAAAAATTCAAGGGGTAGGGATAGATGTTAGGGACACATGGGAAGTGAAATCTCATTGAATGGATGAGGAAAGAAAGGAAACAAGTGCCAAACACAGTCAAAACCCATAAACAAAGCAGAAGAGCAGTGTGGACTAAGTTTTTTGGGGAAAAGTGGCGAGATAGGGAAAACAAGTATGGGAAATGGTTGGGGAGGGCCTAACAAGTGTATACAAGGGTGTTTAGGAAGAAAACAAAGGAATTTTCTATCTGAGATGAAGCAAAAACCAATGAAAGCTAAAAGCACGGCGAAACCATGGGAGAGGGATTATATTTAGTTTTTGTGAGAAATGACATGATGAGGTGATTGTTATGTATCATAATTTCTTCACAAGGAAATGGTACCTTGATCCTTTTTGTCCCTAAGTTGATAACTCCCATGATGGTGACCTAAATTATGAACATGACTCTCTTTTTCTTTTGATGACTGATATAATGATGACAATCAAAGGTGAATCCTAGACCATGACCTATATGATTATACACTAACTCTTTTGATGACCTAGGACACCTAAATAATGACATGACCATGATGAGTGATGATGACGTTGAGCAAGTGGAGGGAGTAACAATGATCTAAACAGTAACCAATGATCATTTGACAACCAAGAGGTATAAAAATTTATTTGAACATATATCAATTTGACCTAATGACCCTATCAACCACATGGAAAGAGTACATTTGATCATTGGTGACTCATAGACACTAACAAGCACCATGGTGTGAATGACTGCTACAAAAACATTTTCCTCCTCTGATATGCTATCACATCCCACTCCCAGATGCTCTACATAACTATGGAATAATTTGAATGATAAAGAATGAAAACCTTTCTCCTCCTAGTGAATGAATATTTAGCATAACTTGATAGTATTGTAGCATTAGGGTTTTTGCATGTCCCAACTATCAATTAGTTTTAGGTTTTGGACCTTCTGAAATATTCTTGAAATTCCAATCATGGCTAGACCCATAAATGTGAGTAGTGGGTTTTGGCCTAGAATCCACTTGATGTTGTGGTGGTCAAAAGTTAGGTCAACTTGCAGGGAACATAAATTCTACATACAAGCTTTGATTAATGTGATTTCTACACAATTGGAAAGACATCAGTTTGTAAAACAATATCAAGGGGCTAAGAACTATAGTCACAAATTCTTTAACCAAAAAAATGTTGTTTGGTGCCTCAAAATTAATCTATAAATTTCTAGGCCCTAAATCTCCAAATTAGAACTTTCCCCTAAAATAAGTCGTTCCACCGGATCACTTTAATTTTTCCAGCCAAAAAATACTAAAATAAATAACAAATTCTATAATAATCAAATCTTAACATATATTTATACCTTCTAAAATTTTTATCGACATATAATTATGATATTATCTTATATTTGATGTAGATATTTCTAAAAATAATTGCACCTTAAAATTATTTTATCCCTCTGTGATTGTGGAGAGAAAATTGTAAAATTTGACATAGTGAGAAAACTACCTACCTATTATTTTCTCCTTACAAGTATAAAATATTAAGATCTCAACTACTAAGTGCAAAAGAGATAGTTTAAATTTCAAGGGTGTATTTTATTGTTGCATTGTAATATCTATATTTTCATATGCAAACTAATAAACGGAAAAAATGTATTTGTTGTAAGGGAGGTGAAGACATTGTCTCGTGCAAAGTTTAAACATGAAACGGACTATGTTCAAGTAAGTTTTTATTAATTAGTTGACTTTGTTAGTTTTGAGAACAAAGATATCTTTTAAACACTTTTTTTAGGTAAGACTTTTATGTTTTTTTTGTAAGCTAGTGCGGGACTTTTATGTTAATTCCAAAATTTATTGGCAATTTGAGCTTATTCACCAAGAAAATATCAAGAATTTGTATAACCTACAATTTTTTTAGGGATTAGATAATTTATCATGGACGATAGTGTAACATTAATTTAATTTTTGAGTTAAGTTGTACACTACAACCTAATAATATAGGGAGATATTTCATGATGTTATATTAAAAAATAAAAATAAAAATATTCGTATAAATTTATTTATTTATTTATTTTATTTATGAAGTTCATACAAAATTGTGTTATTTAAGTTGGATAATGAAGTATTTTATTTATGGTTATAATGAAAGATTTTTTTGCTATTTAATATTTTTTGTTGATATTGAGAGATATTTTTGGTATTAGTTTTTTTAATATAATTATCATTTTATTTTTTTTAATGTAACGTTATAGGACATCTCTCCCATACTATGTTTTAAAGTGATTCTAGACAAAACAAACTTGCACTAAGAGTGGTAACATGCTTTACAATCAAGTACGGGGAGACATTTTCATGTAATTGTTGGAAATACTAAGTGGGGTGAATTCATATTTATTTTTATAGTTGTTATTTTACCAGTTAAGATAAAAATATGAACAATTACAAAGTTAAATGATTTTATTAATAATAAATTGGTGAGGACTCCAATCCTTTTTACAACAAATCAAGCCCCAACTTGCACAACAATTTTTTCTAGGACTCCAACCCTAGGGACACCAATCCCAAGGCCAAATCAATAAAGAAAAATTGTAGGGCTCCAACCCTAGATGAAGAATCCAATCTTCAATCCCCCAAGCTCCAACCTATATGCTGCCAAGCACCAACTTAGTCTGCTCGATGACACCAATCCTATAGGGCTCCAACCCTCTCTTCTGGCTCAGGCTCAAACCTAGTCTTTATGAGGCTCCAACCTCTAGGGATACAACCCTCTCTTCTATTTCAGGCTCCAACCTGGTCTTTATGAGGCTACAACCTCTACGGCTTCAACCCTCTCTTCTGGTCCAGGCCCCAACATGATATTTATGAGGCTCCAACATCTAGGTCTCCAACCCTTAGCTTCATTTCTTCAATATAGGTACAAATAGTTTTTCAAGGCTTCCCAAACTCTTCTTCAACAAGCCTTGACAATTTCTTCAATAAAACCCTCAAATAATATTCAAGATACTTTGTTCATCAATGACAAATTTAGTAAGTGTCACCAGTACTCTACATGAACCAAATGAGTTCTTTTTAAGGTTAATCCATGAGGGCTTCAATCATGTATCAATGTCTCCAAGAATGCCTCCAAAACTACCTGCTCTAAATGTATTCAATAGGTCTTCAATGGGTCTCCAAGGCTGCCTTCAATAAGGGGTTTTCCACAATCCTAGATATTCAACAAGTCTCACTTATGTTGATATTTGATTTTAAGTCTTTAAGGTTTCTCTTTAGGGTTTCCAATTGGTTTCTCAACAAAACAAGTCTTCAAGTGCTTCAAGATATCTTTAATAGGTTACTCAACCAATGTCACCAAGTTCAGCTATGTCCAAACATATCCCTTCAACACTTCTGAGTCTACAATAGGCACATCAGAGATGCCTTCAATGCTTGTAGAGATGCTCCAAAAGTGCACAATGGTTTTCTTCAAGACTTCAAGATTTTTTGCTACAAGAGTAGTTCCAAAATGTGCACCAAAATGCACACTTCAACCCAACACTTAAGCCTCTAGAAAACTTGTACACAATACTCCAAAGATTAACTCATCATCTAGTTTTAAACAATATATTCTAGCTTCACAAATCTCTGATCTTCAAGGGTTACCAGCCGCAACTCCACAACTTGATGTTACACACTGACAATTCACATATCTTCAATTTTTGTTCTACACAATTCTGAAGGTTCTCTACGAGTGTAAACAATTATGTTATTATTTTTCCTTTCACAAATTCAAAATATCCCACACCAAGATCGCTGATAAATCCCTTAGTCACAAGTCTACAAGGATGAATGTTTCTAGTATTAGATTTTCACAAAATTACAAAGAGACACTTCACAATTTTCTGCAATAGATTTTCATGGGTTTGCAAGAGAGGGGTCTCAACTAATATATAGTTCATATCACAAAATAATTAATGATCCGCAAGTCTGCTTAATGGTTTGCACTAGTGGAGTTCATACTTATTTTTAGATAATTCAAAAGATAGATAGTTCACAAATTTTCATGTATATTCCTCCTTGCAAGCTCACGAGGTGTGAATTGTTTTCCCACATCCTTGGTTTTCTCCTTCTTGTGATGTTCTACGATTTCTTCTAATACGTTTGCTCCCTTTTAATTTTCAATTTATCTTAATACCTCCTCCGCGGTCTCTATGCATATCATCTTTGCAATCGTGTGTGTGTGTGTGTCAAAGGTTAGTATATGAGGGGCTGACTAAGAAAATATAGGTTTTAACCCTGTACAGAAATTACCTGCATATGAATTCCAAAACACAGAAAATAAAAAATGCGAGAGCATAACACATAAAACACATATACACAGATATTTTCCCCTGGATCCCAAAACAGATATTTTCATTTTGTTCCTTTCAATGTTACAATACATATTTATACATGTCGAAGCATCTAATACCATGGACTGAAAACTATTGTGTCCAAAACCATGGACTGAAAACCATTGCATCCAAAACCATGTGCGAAAATCATGCACAAAACCATAGGTAGGTCCACCCAACCTAATATAGGGTCCAAAAGACAAAATTTTCCAGGGCGCTACCCCGAACACCATAGAGGGGGGTTACCTTCACCCCTCAAACCCCTTGTGACCCCCCCGCTACGCAATTGGCGCAATGAAGGGGGGGCTCTGCCCCCCCTCTAACCCCCTAGTTAACTACGTGGGCTAGTCATGGAAAGAATATAACACAACCCAACATTCTCCCACTTGTTGTTTTCTTTCCACAAGGCGCCACAAGAGAGCTTAGTCATTTATCCAACCCTGCAATGCCCATTGTTTCTCTACACTAAGAGAACTTCTCAGAGCTCACAGATTTTGTCAATGCATCTGCAATATTCTTCAAAGTGTCCACCTTTACCTTTAACACCTTTTTGCCTTCTATCATATCCCTCAAAAAGTGATATTAAACATCAATGTGCTTTGTCTTTGAATGATATGCAGGGTTCTTTGCCAAGAAAATTGCACTTTGGCTATCACAGTCTATCCTTATAGCTCCCTGTACTAACCCCATACTTGAACACAATCTTTGCAACCAAACTGCTTCCTTGCTTGTATGAGTGGTTCATGTATTCTACCTCTGTAGTTGATAGTGCCACTACAGATTGTTCCTTACTCATCCAACTAACTGCACCTCCAAATAGGTTAAACCTATACCCACTTGTAGATCTTCTCTGATCCAGATCTCCAGCCCAGTCTGCATCAACAAAGCCACGAATATCCAACACTCTATCCAATTCTGGTCTTCCTTGGTAGCACAAACCATAATCACTAGTTCCACGCAAATACTTGAAAACCTGCTTCACTGTTGTCCAGTGCTCCTTCCCTGGTTTTGACATAAACCTGCTCAATACTCCCACTCCATGTGCAATGTCTAGTCTAGTACAGACCATTTCATACATTAGGCTACTGACTGCACTTGCATATGGAACATGGAACATGTCCTCTTCCTTTTCTTGTGTCTTGGGACACTGTTCAACAGATAACCTCACACCTACAGGAATAGTAACCTTCACCAGTTTACTATCCTGCATATTAAACCTCTGTAGTATTGTCTCGACATACTTCCTCTAGTTTAACCAAAGCTTCCTCTTTCCCAGTCTCTTTTAATTTCCATGCCCAAAATATAGTTTGCAGCACCAAGATCTTTCATGTCGAATTTGGATGACAATTGGGTCTTCAAATCTTGGATAATTTCTTTGTCATTTCCAACCAGCAACATGTCATCCACATACAAGACCAAATAAATAACACGGTCACCAATTAATTTAAAATACACACAATGATCTGCTTTTCTTCTGGTGAAGCCAATTCCCCATATAAATGTATTAAATTTCTGATACCACACCTTGGTGACTGTTTTAACCCATACAGCGACTTCTTTAACTTGCATACCATTTCTTTCTTACCCTTCACTGCAAAACCTTCAGGTTGCTTCATGTAGATCTCCTCTTCCAGATCCCCATGAAGAAATGTTGTCTTCACATCCATCCGTTCTACCTCAAAATCAAAAGCAGCAGCAACAGATAAAAGTAATCTAATAGAAGCTACCTTGGTAACAGGAGAACAAATATCACCAAAATCAATTCCTGGCACCTGGGAATAACCTTTTGCTACCAACCGAGATTTGTATTTCTCCACCTTTCCTTATGCATTTGTCTTCTTCTTGAACACCCATTTGTTGCCAATGGGTTTCCTTCTAGCCGGCAACTCCACCAGATCCCAAGCCTCATTTTTGTGCAAAGATGCCATTTCATCAACCATGGCCTCTTTCTAGAGTTTGCCATCCTCTAAGACTACTGCTTCCTTCACAATTCTAGGATCATCATCAGTAACAAATAAAGCAAAATTTGAATAGAAATAAGATGGACTATACCTTTTCAGCTGCCTTCTTTCTCGAAATTATCTTCTCACAGTCGGAGTTTATGGATCTTCATCTTCTTATTCCTCCTCTTCTATAGAGTATGATTCTTCCTCCCTAAGCTCAAACTCTATCTTCTTAGGTTCCTTTAGTTGGACTTCATGTTTAATAACATCTTTCACCTCTCTAAACACCACATCTCAGTTGTACACAACCTTCCTTGTTACTGGGTTCCAAAGCTTATAACCCTTTAAAGCATCCTTATACCCGATAAAGATGCACTTTTCAGATTTACTATCCAACTTGGTTCTTTTCTCCTTTGGAACATGTATATATGAATCACATCCAAATACCTTCATATGTGAAATAGAGGGTTTCTTACCAGTCCATACCTCTTGTGGAGTCTTATCCTCCAACACTGATGAAGGTGATTTATTGACCAGGTAACATGATGTCTCCACTACCTCTATCCAAAATTTCTATCCTAACCCGGCACCACTGAGCATGCTTCTTGCCCTTTCCATCAACATCTTGTTCATTCTTTCTGCAACTCCATTTTTCTCGGGTGTGTATGGAGTAGTCTTTTGTCATGCTATACCACACTTCTTACAGAATTCTTCAAATGCCTTGCTAAAAAACTCTCCATCGTTATTTGACCTCAACACATTTATCTTCTTCTCTGTCTGGTTTTCCACCAGAGCCTTAAATTTTTTAAACCTGTCAAAGACTTCAGATTTCTTCTTAAGGAAATATATCCATGTATTCCTTGAGAAGTCATCTATAAATGATACATAGTACACAAACTTACCCAGTGATGGAACCTTCACAGGTCCAAACACATCACAGTGCACAAGCTCTAATATTTGCTTCGCCCTCTTACCACCAGAGGGGAAACTCACTCGATTCTGCTTCCCATATACACAATTTTCACAAAAATCAAAATCCAAAGATTTATTACTCATACCTTCTACCATACCTTTACCATGAAGTATTCGAAGGCCCTTATCTCCAATATGTCCAAGCCTTTGATGCCACAGCATGGTCTTCTCTCTAGAGACCACTAGAGTTTCTGCTCCACTTTTAGGAACCACAGAATTGTTGCACCCATCAACAACAATGCTACCTTGTAGCTTGCATAGAGTTCCAATCCCAACTCCCTGCATTAATACCAGTGCTCCCCGAACCATCTTACAGGTATCCTTCTCGAACACTGTTTTTACACCTACATCATCCATCTTGCTTACAAAAATCAAATTTCTGGCCAATGCAGGAATATGCAGAACACCCAGAAGTGTTCTAGCCCTTCCACCTTGCAACTTCAACTTTACTTTTCGCGACCAATGATTCTATCCTTCCTGTCATCCCCCAAGAATACATCACCACCATCATATTTTTCATACTCACAGAACCACTCTCTATGGGGAGTGAAGTGAAAGAATGCACCTGAGTCAATTAACCATGCCTCATTATCTACATGTGTACTTGAAGAAGCCAAGTACACATCCCCTCCTTCATCTGAGGTGGTTTTCGCCTCTGCAAAAGGAGCATCATCAGATCCCTTTCCTTTGTCAGGAGCTTTAGATTTACAGTCCCCTTTTTAGTGCCCTTCCTTTCAGCATTTCCAGTAAACCACCTTTACGGGTTTTCCTGGAGATTTATATCTCCCTATAGATTTGGATCTCCCACTCGATGACTTATTTTTGTTTCTGTTCTGGGACACTCCTCGTACATACAAGGCATCACCATTCTGGGTCCCCATATTTTTCCATCTCATCTCCTCCGTTAGCAAGGAAAAGACTAGTTCATCAAACTGCAAAGCAGTTGCATTGCTACCTATTGCAATAACCAGACTATCCCACAAATCTGGTAGAGAACACAACAAATTGATGCACTTATTTTCATTTGAAATTTGAATATCAACAGATAATAACTGACTTACCATAGTATTAAATGCATTCAGATGCTCTGTCACCGAGTCTCCATCTTTCATCCTCAGGTTATACAACGTTTTTCATAGGAAAAATTTATTCACCAAAGACTTAGATTGGTACAAAGTCCCTAACTTATCTCACAAAGCCTTAGCCATAGCTTCCCCTGATACATTTAGCAATACTGAATCTGAGACACACAATTGTATTGTTCTCTTTGCCTTTCAATCCAACTTCTTCCATTCTTCATCGGACACTCCTGTTGGTTTAGTACCTGAATCTATTGTGACCCACTGATATTTATCCACCAAAAAATCCTCCATCTTGAGTTTCCACAACTCAAAACTCTGACCATTAAATTTCTCAATCTCTATATTTCCACTACTCGCCATCTTCTTTCACCACCAGAATCGATCCCGCAGATCTCCCACTGAACAAGGTCTACCATAAGCTTGAGCGAAACCCCTCAGCAACAAAGGCATCCCCTTGAAGCCAAAACACCTCTGATACCAAATGTAGGTTTTAACCCTGTACAAAAATTACCTGCATATGAATTCTAAAACACAGAAAATAAACAATGTGAGAGCATAACACATAAAACACATATACACAAATATTTTCCCCTGGATCCCAAAACTGGGACTACCAGATTTTAGCCCCCTAATTTTCTCTCTTTTGACCATTTTTCCCTTCCCAAATTATAACCATTTACCACTGTTTTACCTCTCTTATACACCCTCATCTTGCACTAGTCCAAGAACAATGACATATTTCGCATAAACGTTAAATTTCATATTTTTAACTTAACTTAGCATTAATTAATTATTTATTACATGATTTCTTGTTTATAATCACTCTTGTAACTTATTAATATCTCCAATGTTCGTTTGGTAGTTAAGTGCTTACCGTGATCGCTGATCCTAGTGTAGGATCAGATCTCGCACTGGTGCCAGCACAACGAATCTTTGCAGCAGATCCGTACCTCCTTGTTCACCGCCTTGTTTTGCACTGCTTCAACCACGACAACAGGATAGATTTGAAGGCAGCCGAGCTCTAGCCACGACAGCAAGGAAATCCAAAGGAAATCAAGACCGAACTTATGAAGAACGAACAATTGGAGACTGGCTACGACCAGTTTTGTTGAACTGCCAAATTTTGAAGGCCGAGAAGCTAAATTCTGCATATCGGTTACGTAATTGGTTAAACTATCTTTTTGGCCTTCAGCCAAAGATCTATACAACAAAGAATGTAAATAGGATGAGATAGTTTTGGATAGAAATTTGTATAGAACAGAGTTATAACCAGGGAGGTGGTAACAGGCTTGTATTTTTGTTATCACCCGAATTTGGGATGGACTATGTATTCACGCATGTATTTGCCTCTATGAATTAATAAGAAGGGAGCTCCACCTCATGTTTTATAAATCGTATTTCTATGTTTGAAAGCTGAATGAATTGATAAAGTACTGAGCAGCGTTTCTATTTGAAAGGGAAATGGGATAGTTGGCTAGGGCCTAGCCAACCCAGCACGTTTACCCTATTTTTTGTTCTTGTAATTTATGCTTATTGTCAGGTGTGATTTAATTTCCAGCACATGTATTCCTGTTTGAGTGAAAGCGGATCCACTGTGTGAAGTAGTTAAATTTCCTTTTCCTACATTGATTTTGGATTGGTTTTCCTCGCCTGGTCCAAGCAAGAGAAATAAACCTGCACCATTGCACATTGGTGTGCTATTCATTTTCCTGCATTGATTTCAGATTGGTTTTCCCCACCTAGTCCAAGTAGGAGAAATAAACCTGCACCAATGCACGTTGGTGTGCTATTCATTTTCCTGCATTGAATTCAGATTGGTTTTCCTCGCCTGGTCCAAGCAGGAGAAATAAACTTGCACAAGTGCACATTGGTGTGCTATTCATTTTCTGTAGTTCTGTTTGATTTGGTTTTCCCCGCCTGGTCCAAGTAGGAGAAATAAACTTGCACCAGTGCACGTTGGTGTGCTATTCATTTTCATCAATTCTATTTGATTTGGTTTTCCCTGCCTGGTCCAAGGAGGAGAAATGAACTTGCACTAGTGCACGTTGGTGTGATGCAGCAAGCCTTTTTAGTTTACTTCCAGCAGTTTTCTTGCTTTCATTAAATACTTCATGACAGGATAAATTATATGGGTTGTTTCTCTATTTCTGCACTATGTTAAAATTAGAAACATTCACTTTCATGTGTGCAATTTGATTTCACAGTATAGTAACACTTGCGGTGACTAAGCACTTATTTCAAGAATTAAATGCTAAGTGTAAGAAGCTCTGATTTCATGCAAGAAATAGTTTCTTGCCACGGGATCTGAGTGCTTTGAACCTGAGAAAGTTCAAGCCCTTGCACGAAGTAAAACACTTTTAGTAAAGACACGATTTATACCTTATGCATAAATCTTTGTTCCTGCACTAGTGCAAGCAGACTGCAATAGTGCAGGATAGATTAGTGCAAGAAGGAAATCTCTAAATAAGCATGTTTGAAGGGCCCATCTGATGAGACTACTAAGTGTCTCTGCTAAAGAAAAACACACACTCAGTAGTTGATCATTAGTTAGCTATAGTGATTGCCCCCTTTATTTTTACGCCGTAAGGCGTTTCCCTCTGAGAGCACTCCTCCTAAATGCCACTCTGTCACCTTTAGTACCCTTTGATCAATTGTTAGACGATTCAAAAAAATTTAACCATTGGATCTCATCACCGCTTCAACTGCTTCATCTATGAAAAGCATCCCGATCGACGCAGCCCATTTTCTAAACGCAAACGCTTCTCTGCCCATCCAGTTCACTGTGCTGGGAGACGGGTTACTGCTGGCCTACTTGCCCAAAAGAGGATGATGCTGGTGGCCATCGAGTTTGAAGAGGTAATATTTGTCATCACAGGATTTGATTTTGGGTTATTCCATCTCACCTGATTCGAGCCACTAATAACTTGATGCATGGGTTTCTGGTACAGACAGTGTTCGACATTCGAGAGCTTATTTATCTCGAGTAATCTTGAAAATATTGTGAGTAATACATAGCCTCATCATTAAAGAGTTTTTATTTTCTTTTAACTCATTCTTCATGCATCTACAAGTATCAGACTTTGCAGAAGTCCTTTCCTTATGGTTGTGCTGGGTTTGGATGAGTCCTCTTACTCAGGGTTGCCACTTTCTGATTTCTAGGTTGATCTCATTACCAAACTTTAGGGCGGTCTATCTTGCTTGAATGCTTTCGGGAACAAGGTTTCTATGTTTGTAATCATTCTATCGAATGAGATTCTGGTTTTTCTGGGTGGAAATGTAAATTTAAGTCGAGGCTTCAAGCTAGACTTAGTCTGACTTTTGTTATTTTGATTGAACAAGGGTTTTGTTTAATGGGCAACTAAGTGGTTCCAAAAATGTGCCATGGCATAAACCTGTGTAGCTCCGACTTCACCAAGCGTGCGTTTCCCTCTGAGAACAGTCCCCCGAAATGCCACTCTGTCACCTTTAGCACCCTTTGAACTCTGTCACCTTTAGCACCCTTTGATCAATTGTTAGTCGATTCAAAAAATTTTAACCATTAGATCTCATCACCGCTCCAACTGCTTCATCTATGAAAAGCATCCCGATCGACGCAGCCCATTTTCTAAACGCAAACGCTTCTCTGCCCATCCAGTTCACTGTGCTGGGAGTACGGGTTACTGCTGGCCTACTTGCCCAAAAGAGGATGATGCTGGTGGCCATCGAGTTTGAAGAGGTAATATTTGTCATGACAGGATTTGATTTTGGGTTATTCCATCTCACCTGATTCGAGCCACTAATAACTTGATGCATGGGTTTCTGGTACAGACAGTCTTCGACATTCGAGAGCTTATTTATCTCGAGTAATCTTGAAAATATTGTGAGTAATACATAGGCTCATCATTAAAGAGTTTTTATTTTCTTTTAACTCATTCTTCATGCATCTACAGGTATCAGACTTTGCAGAAGTCCTTTCCTTATGGTTGTGCTGGGTTTGGATGAGTCCTCTTACTCAGGGTTGCCACTTTCTGATTTCTAGGTTGGTCTCATTACCAAACTTTAGGGCGGTCTATCTTGCTTGAATGCTTTCGGGAACAAGGTGTCTATGTTTGTAATCATTCTATCGAATGAGATTCTGGTTTTTCTGGGTGGAAATGTAAATTTAAGTCGAGGCTTCAAGCTAGACTTAGTCTGACTTTTGTTATTTTGATTGAACAAGGGTTTTGTTTAATGGGCAACTAAGTGGTTCCAAAAATGTGCCATGGCATAAACCTGTGTAGCTCCGACTTCACCGAGCGTTTGATTTTTAATTTACTTACCCGAAAAGGTCTGAAGTTTTGGTTTGTATATATATAACATTCATAGCTTGGAGCTCTTCTAGTTTGGTTCGGCTTCTGAAATCGAATGTCAAGCTGGAGTTAACAACATGAAAAGATTAAACAGAAATATAATGCCGAAGGGTTCTAACGAAAAGTCAAAAATCTCCTTACCGTGTTACATGATAGTGCACGACAACATACATAACTAAGTGCATAAATATGTGCCCCTGGAATAATATGTACAGAAAAACCCAATGCAAACATTTTTTTGGTCGATGGCGGTATTTACTTATATATGACTCGAAGTCCAAGTTCACTTTCACATTATCAGCCACGTGAAAATTTCATGATGGTAAACCTGTGTAATTTAATTGATTAATTAATAATTTAATTTCATAAAAAGTGGAGAATGTGGTTTTTATTTTTATATAAATTAATTTATTTGAATTAAGAAAATTAAAGATCAAAATGGTGTATATATATGTGTAAAATTGTATTTATATTGAGTGAGATTGTATTTATATTGAGTGAGATGGTATGTTTTTTTGTTATTTCAATTGTATTTTTGAATAAATAAATAGGTTCAACACTTTAAACAATTATTTTTATTGGTTTAATATTACAAGTATTTTGTAGATTTTTAATATGGTTAAATTATATCTTAATTGATTGATTGATAATTTAATTTAGTAAAAAGCGGAGAAATTGGCTTTTAATTATTATATAAATTGATTTATTTGAATTAAGAAAATTAAAAATCAGAGTGGTGTATATATATATATGCAAAGTTATATTTATATTGGGTGAGATTGTAAGTTTTCTTTGTTATTTGGATTGTATTTTTGAACCCTTAGATTGTGTATATTAGATAGCTAAAAAATGATAAAAAGGTTCAATAGTTAAACTATACTAATTAAAATAGTGCAGTCTAATTATAACAAGTTTTTATTTTTTTCCAAAATTTAAGAAACAAATTTCAATGAGATTCTAGGAATATAATTTATAACACTGCAATATTGTTAAATTATATCTTAATTGATTGATTGATAATTCAATTTAGTAAAAAGTGGAAAAGTTGGCTTTTATTTATTATAAAAATTGATTCATTTGAATCAAGAAAATTAAAAATCAAAGCGATATATATATATATATATATATATATATATATATATATATATATATGCAAATTTATATTTATACTGGGTGAGATTGTACGTTTTCTTTGTTATTTGGATTGTATTTTTGAACCCTTAGATTGTGTAGATTAGATAGCTAAAAAATGATAAGGTTCAATAGTTAAACTATACTAATTAAAATAGTGCAGTCTAATTATAACAAGTTTTTATTTTTTTCCAAAATTTAAGAAGACAAATTTCAATGAGATTCTAGGGATATAATTTGTAACACTACAATATCGTCAAATTATATCTTAATTGATTGATCGATAATTCAATGCAAAGTTATATTTATATTGGGTGAGATTGTATGTTTTTTCTGTTATTTTGATTGTATTTTTGAACCCTTAGATTTTGTAGATTAGATAGCTAAAAAATGATAAAAATGTTCAATAGTTAAACTATACTAATTAAAATACTAATTAGTATAAAAAGTTTTTATAGTTAAACTATACTAATTATAAAATTTTTTTTTTTTTTTTTCAAAATTTAAGAAAACAAATTTCAACGGGGTTTTAGGGATATAATTTGTAACACTACAATATGGTTAAACTATATCTTGATTGATTGATTGATAATTTAATAAATTATATCTTAATTGATAGAGTGATAATTTAATTTAGTATTGGCTATTATTTATTATATAAATTGATTCATTTGAATTTAAAAAATTAAAAATCAAAGTGGTGTATATATATGCAAAGTTATATCTATATTGGGTGAGATTGTAAGTTTTTTTTGTTATTTGAATTGTATTTTTGAACCCTTAGATTGTGTAGATTAGATTGCTAAAAAATGATAAGAAGGTCTAATAGTTAAACTATACTAATTAAAATAATGCAGTCAAATTTCAATGGGATTCTAGGGATATAATTTGTAACACTACTTATCATATCACTTTTGTTTTTATGGGTTATAGGAGGTGTTACTGACATTTTAAGTCAAATTTCTCAATTATCATTAATATACCAAGTTACAAAAATGTCAAATATCTAAAACTTTGCAGAAATATCTTAAACTGACAAGATTTCTTAAACTGAAAAGATTGCGAGGCTCCTAAGGAAGCATAAGGGGGCTTCAACCTTTAGGCCTTTAAATACCATCCGGAGCTCCCTTAGATCTGTAAAAGACCCACTTGACCCCAAGAATATGAAGGGTGTGTTGAAGAATCTAGGGCATTCAGGAATTAGTGAGATTCTTCTTGTTCATGATAACAATTTGTGAAGTTCTTGATCATCATATTATTATTAGTGTGTGATTCAAACTGCTATCAAAACAAAACAAACAAGAACACAAAGTAGTATTTGGCTTTCTGACACGCATCATTGATGCAAGCCTGAAGCTTGCATTACCCAGGAACTTTCTCCCTTTAACATATAAAGCATGCACCTCAAATAATTGCCCAATTCACTTGTACACGCGGCAATTTTCTCCCATTTAGATTTGCAGAAGCTTGTAATTTCACATTCCTGGCAAATTCACATCTATGCCATTTATGCGGAATCTTTTCTTCACATTTAACTTCAACCATAATTATCAACATGCTCATGTGTTTATACACATCATCCAACTACAGTCTACATTCTCAATCCAATTTAGAGACTTCATTTCAATCCCAATGTCAAATCTTGTACATGCTCATTAATCCAATAAACATGACCAAATGCGCAATTATTAATTTGACATTATTTTAAGCAATGGAATGCTTAGACTAATTCTTACTCAAATGCGCCCTTTTCAAACATTCTGTTATTCAGATTTTGAAAATCTATCTTCAATCTCTATTTAATACAACAGAAGACATTCTTACCACTTGCCAAGCTGTAGTCGAATTCATCAATTGCTTTTCTGATTACTTGGATGCCTTTCACCTTCATATGCCCTTACTACCATACTGTTTTGTGCTTCTGTATCAAATTGCCAGCGTCCTTACTGCGCCTTTCACATCTTTGCAAATGAATCTTCAACTCATTGTCAAAACAACTTCAAATATACAGTACTGCGTTTCATTCGGCAACTCATTCACATATCTACAAAATGCAATGATGCCCAACCATAATGCTAACACATGTTTGTAAATGCGCTTACCTCTCATTTAGAATGCGCCTCGCCTGCTCCATCCATCAGAAAATGTTCAACACAGCAATTTATGTTGCAATACCACAGATCGATTTCAAAATTTACTGCAAGTTAATTTCCATCATAATTTCTTCATTTCGCATTTCAATACATCATTGTTTCGTTGCTAATGGACAGATTGTCCGGTCATTGGATAGAACTCTGCGTTTAATACCAGAACTCTGCGTTTTTTTATTAATTTCAGTTTCCAATTACCAGATTCAATTCTGGTTCCACACTTCAACAAATCGATTGTGCTATGATTTACGCAATTGGTTATTGTTTTAACACGCTCCGCATACCTTTTACCTCTGAATTTTATACCACGTGCAATCCTTCTTTCAATTGCAGTCGAGCCACCATCTAAACAACGTTCAGTTTAATAATTCAACCAATGCATTCATTCCGGAATTGTGAATATTGTATCTTCTAATGACAGCGTTCAGGATGACAATACAAACTTATGGATTCAATTTCAATTTGGAATAATCATTACAGCGAATAGGTTACCCTCTGCATTTACCTTTTAATCGATTTCACAACAGCGCCATTTGTTCCAGCTGACACTGTTCCAACAAATGATGCTATTCATTGGTCCTTTTAACGCAAACAACTCTTAATTTCTGAAGCGCTTTCCAATAATTAAAACCTCCTCACAAGTTAGAATCACAATTAATCGATTAAAACTCCAGAATCGATTTTCATACACATTATCAAGCCATTAAAATTAAATGAGAACAACGTTCATCATGTCCTACACTTTCACGGCTTCAATATACCTCTGTTCAATACTGCAGATATTCATATATATATAATCTGCCAATGTGTTGTACAAACAGTGAAATCGACCTTTCCAAACTGGCATTAAAATCTTAACCTACACCGAACTTCGGTTTCATTCCAATCACTGAAAATAAATACAATTCCGCCAATAAAGTTATAAACACATTTATCATAAAAAAATACTTACAATTCTTGTTCTTCCTGGCCAGATATGCAAATCGATGGCCCTTTTTACATAAGCCCTAAGGCTTCCAAGTAGAAAACCTTACACTGTACTCACAATCTCAATGTATTTTTCTCTCAAAACCCCTTCCTATTTATACAATTTTGAAAATGATCTAATTTAATGCTCAATCCCCTTAATATCTCAATATCACTAAAATATCTCAACAAATCCTCTTATCTAGAATCTTATCCCTTTATATCCTTAACTACCCAAATTCTCTCATATCCTTTTATTAATTAAAAAGATATTTACAAAAATCCTCACTTCCTCCTATTTTATTTAAAATAACAAATTAATTTAATAAAATATTAAAAATTGTCACACCCCCTTTTAACATATTTACAAAATAAAAAAAACGCCCTTGATGCTCCTGCATCAGACTCCCCATGTAAGAAAATTCATGACCACCTGGTCATAAGTCTGGATATTTCCTCCTGGATCCCAAATTTTATTTTGTAATCTTTCTGTGCTTGTCGATTGCTTTACTACTGTTGTCATCTGCTGTTGTCTTCCAGGTTTCCATATTTTGTGCTGTAATACTCCACTTGCTCTGCTCTTGCAATCTTTCACTGTCATTCTCTTGTTGTTGCTCCTTTTCTTTCTTTCGGCTGTCTTTCTCTGGGATGTTTTTATCATTAACCTCCTTATCAACTCCATTTCTCTGTCCAGTATGTCCTCTGTCTGCTGATTGTTTCCATCTCTTGATTGCTGAACTCTCACTCTTACTTGTTCTTTACTTGTTTTGATTGCTTCCTTTTCTCCCTTACTGTTGTTTTGCACCTTTTCTGCTGCTGCTACTATAAATGTTGCGGCCTCCCAAACTTCCTTTCCCTCTGCAACATTCCTTTGCTCATCATCTGCAATTTCTTTTTGATTATCATTTATGACAACTGCTTTGTCATCCTTCTTCAGCAATCTATCTCGGACATTCATCCTCTGTTCTTCCAATTTCCTCCTTTGAAAGTCTAATTCTTTATATAACTCAATGATTTTACTTGGAGTAGACTCTGGAAATTTTACACGATCTTCCATTTCCTCACATGGTCTTTCTTCTGCTAAATCTTCCTTAACATCCTTCAGTAGATGTTCTTCCAAACCTGCAATCATACACAAATCGTTAGTTTTAAAATCACAAGACCTTACGGTCTTGTTTGATGCTTCAGTCATCAAATCTTCCGGCTGCTTCGAATCATTCATATGATTCAACTCCTCTAGCTCTTCATCACTTTCAAAAAGTAATGGTCCACTCTCTGGGTAACATATCGAAACTTCAACATCTTCTTCAGCATCTTCCTTTTGCTGTAGCTCAACTGTTTTGAGCTTCTCTATCCTCTGTCTGGCATCAATAACCTGTTCAAGTTCCCTTAGTTCCTTTATCAACTGCATATTTACCTGATGATTCCACTTCTCTTTTAGCCTCTGCCACTTCAGCTTCTTTCTCATGACATAACCATGCTTCTGGTCTTCCTCATTTCTTTGCAACATCTCCATTAACACCTCAAGCTGAACTGCTATCTCAGCCTTCCTCCTCTCATATTCCTCTTTGCTTAACTGTCTTTGTATGCCAATTTCCTTGGCATCCTTCTCCTTTTGTCTTCTGTTGTGGTTTATTTCAGAACCTCTGTTACGACTGTCACTAGTCATCATCCTTTCCATCTCTATGAGTTCCTTACTCACTTTACTATTAAAGCCTCTTCAGCAGCAAGTCCTATCCTGCCGCCACTTACCTCACCAAGCTCTCCTCACTCAGTCTTTTGGCAAGCAATTGGTTCTCTATCTCTGGAACCTCCTTTGAGCACTTCTCTTTGCTCTTCCTAGGCTTCAACTCATCTGCATGTTCTAAGAACACAACTGTCCTCCTTTTCCAATCTCTATTGGAATTCCTCAAGGTTCTGCCACCTCTATGTTTTCACTTAGAAACTTTCACCAGCTTCCTTTATCTGTTAGCAATTGCCTTTTGGGAGTTGCAATAATACTTCAATGCAAAAGACTACAATACTCTATTCTTCAAAAACATATCATCTTACCTCCAAGATCTCGCCTGATCTTGTCCTCCCATTCATCTGCACTTCATTTACCTTCAGAATCTCATCACTCCTGCAAATCTGTTCCAACAAATCTTTATGCTTCCTCTGCATAAATTCTCGATATTCAACCACTGTCAATCAGATTTTAAAATCTGATTCTTTCTTCCAATCTTCTGGCTTGATCTGGAAAACTTTAGCTGTCAGCAACAATTCCTTCTTTGCTGAATTTCTTCTTTGCTGCAACCATCAATCCTCATTCCATTTCTTTGTCAGTAAAACTCAAATCAAAATTAACCAAACACAATACCTGCACGATCCAAGTGAATTTCCATTCCCCAACATCGCTGTGGATTCTTTCTGTCTCTACAATCTCTGCTTAATTCTGTTTTCCCTGCCTCTAAGAACTTAATTGTTCTTCTTCATTCTCCCAGTTGTACTCTCGTTTCTTGAATTTCGGATTAGAATCTAATCTCCTTTACCTGCATTCTGTTCACTTGCAATTATATATGTTGCATATCAGATTTAAAATCTGATCTTCATTATTCATCACACATTCACAAATACATTTCAGTTCAACAAACCTTCTTGTCCACATTCAGAAAATAAACATTTTTTTAATTCAACAGAGCCAAGCTCTGATACCAAAAATTTATGCAAGCCTGAAGCTTGCATTACCCAGGAACTTTCTCCCTTTAACATATAAAGCATGCACCTCAAATAATTGCCCAATTCACTTGTACACGCGGCAATTTTCTCCCATTTAGATTTGCAAAAGCTTGTAATTTCACATTCCTGGCAAATTCACATCTATGCCATTTATGCGGAATCTTTTCTTCACATTTAACTTCAACCATAATTATCAACATGCTCATGTGTTTATACACATCATCCAACTACAGTCTACATTCTCAATCCAATTTAGAGACTTCATTTCAATCCCAATGTCAAATCTTGTACATGCTCATTAATCCAATAAACATGACCAAATGTGCAATTATTAATTTGACATTATTTTAAGCAATGGAATGCTTAGACTAATTCTTACTCAAATGTGCCCTTTTCAAACATTCAGTCATTCGGATTTTGAAAATCTGTCTTCAATCTCTATTTAATACAACAGAAGACATTCTTACCACTTGCCAAGCTGTAGTCGAATTCATCAATTGCTTTTCTGGTTACTTGGATGCCTTTCACCTTGATATGCCCTTACTACCATACTGTTCTGCGCTTCTGTATCAAATTGCCAGCGTCCTTACTGCGCCTTTCACATCTTTGCAAATGAATCTTCAACTCATTGTCAAAACAACTTCAAATATACAGTATTGCGTTTCATTCGGCAACTCATTCACATATTTGCAAAACGCAATGATGCCCAACCATAATGTTAACACATTTTTGTAAATGCGCTTACCTCTCATTTAGAATGCGCCTCGCCTGCTCCATCCATCAGAAAATGTTCAACGCAGCAATTTATGCTGCAATACCACAGATCAATTTCAAAATTTACTGCAAGTTAATTTCCATCATAATTTCTTCATTTTGCATTTCAATACATCATTGTTTCGTTGCTAATGGACAGATTGTCCGGTCATTGGATAGAACTCTACGTTTAATACCAGAACTCTGCGTTCTTTTATTAATTTCAGTTTCCAATTACCAGATTCAATTCTGGTTCCACACTTCAACAACTCGATTGTGCTATGATTTACGCAATTGGTTATTGTTTTAACACGCTCTGCATACCTTTTACCTCTGAATTTTATACAACGTGCAATCCTTCTTTCAATTGCAGTCGAGCCACCATCTAAACAGCGTTCAGTTTAATAATTCAACCAATGCATTCATTCCGGAATTGTGAATATTGTATCTTCTAATGACAATGTTCAGGATGACAATACAAACTTATGGATTCAATTTCAATTCAGAATAATCATTACAGCGAATAGGTTACCCTCTGCATTTACCTTTTAATCGATTTCACAACAGCGCCATTTGTTCCAGCTGACACTGTTCCAACAAATGATGCTATTCATTGGTCCTTTTAACGCAAACAACTCTTAATTTCTGAAGCGCTTTCCAATAATTAAAACCTCCTCACAAGTTAGAATCACAATTAATCGATTAAAACTCTAGAATCGATTTTCATACACATTATCAAGCCATTAAAATTAAATGAGAACAGCGTTCATCATGTCCTACACTTTCACGGCTTCAATATACCTCTGTTCAATACTGTAGATATTCATATATATATAATCTGCCAATGTGTTGTACAAACAGTGAAATCGACCTTTCCAAACTGGCATTAAAATCTTAACCTACACCGAACTTCGGTTTCATTCTAATCATTGAAAATAAATACAATTCCGCCAATAAAGTTATAAACACATTTATCATAAAAAAATACTTACAATTCTTGTTCTTCCTGGCCAGATATGCAAATCGATGGCCCTTTTTACATAAGCCCTAAGGCTTCCAAGTAGAAAACCTTACACTGTACTCACAATCTCAATGTATTTTTCTCTCAAAACCCCTTCCTATTTATACAATTTTGAAAATGATCTAATTTAATGCTTAATCCCCTTAATATCTCAACAAATCCTCTTATCTAGAATCTTATCCCTTTATATCCTTAACTACCCAAATTCTCTCATATCCTTTTATTAATTAAAAAGATATTTACAAAAATCCTCACTTCCTCCTATTTTATTTAAAATAACAAATTAATTTATTAAAATATTAAAAATTGTCACACCCCCTTTTAACATATTTACAAAATAAAAAAAACGCCCTTGATGCTCCTGCATCAATCATCATTGTCTCTCTTAGGGTCATACCCACCGGGGTGTTCTCTGAGTATTCCCTACTAGGAATATTCTCATCTTAGGTTCCCAGCCCTCAAGAATATCGACCCTCTTGCCCACTCTTGTCTTGGATACCCTAGCACATCCTCAAGGAGTGTCAAATGCTAGATGATTACACAATCCTCCATTCTTTCTTCCAAACTAAAGACAAGAATGTTGTGTCTAACTCTCCCTCTTAACCAGGGATGAGTTCCAAGTTTTTTTTTACTCAGAAACTTACTCAAGTTCCTTTACTCATAGGAACCTCCCAGAGCTCCCTCTTACCAAGGGACTCTATCATCAGTACTTTATAGGGTCTCCTAGTTGATTGATGATCCAAGAACTCGATGTCATCAATTTCTTCATATGTAGGGTTCAGCCATCCATCACTTTCCTCCATGTCATTCCTTCTTTCCCGGAAAGTATCCTCCTTTACATCTAGGGATTCCTTCATAGGGAGATCCTTTTTCCTTTTGATCATGCCTAATCCATGTTATGTGAAACCATATGTCATGACATCACAATATTAAATACAAGTACAAGCATACATACCTCATTCTTCCTTTAGCTTTCTTGATTGAAAATTAGAATATGGATTTCATGGTCTTAGAAATTTTAAGTGGAACACACACACACACACACACATATATATATATATAGTAGACATTGGGCTATTAATTTCATGGTAATGTACAATGACGCTTCTCCAATTTATGCCTTACGGCGTTTCCTTTGCAACTTTTGGTGCAATTGCTAGTCAAATCCCTTTTGCAAATGCATTATTCCTTGTTCTAGTCTTATATTATTTTGATGGTTCAAGTTACCTTTTTTTCTTTTTAATTTGATTTTGTAATCTTTCCTTTAAATAAACTAGGGATTGACATTAGAAATATTCATACCATCTCTGGCATTGCCTGTGCTTCGTCTCTAAGTTTATGAATCCCCCGGGTTGACAATTTAAGTGTTGAGGAGTTTGCTTAAGTGTAATTCTTGCACCCAATGTTTTGGCGCCGTTGCTGGGGAGGTGATTTGATTTGGTAATAATTTTTTGATTGTACAATAGAGGTAATTTTTCCTTTATTTTTTGTAGGAAACACTTCTTTGAAGGAATTTTACTGGTGTTGAATGATTTCTGACAGCATTTTTTAGAAATTGTTTTGCTATTTTTCTTTCTTTCTTTCTTTTTTGAAATGAATGCCTAGAAAAGGTAGGGGTTCAAAGCCCACTAAGGACCAAAATAATTCTGAAAACAATTCTCATATTGGGTCTCCTTCTGTGAGCAGGAAGCCCAATCTAATTCAAACCCATCACGTAGGAACAATCTACCTGGATTCTAGTAACAACAGCTCAGGTGTGGTTCAGTATGTTGGGAGAAAAAGGGAAACAATGGCAGACCATGAAGATCATGGAGAAGGGACTGGTGAAAACCAGGTAAGTGGGGAACAATCCACTTTTGTGTTTCCAATTGTGGACCCCGATATTGTGGCACAAATGAAGAATATTCCACCATCAGCTCTCCCTCATTTCCATGGTAAAGTTCATGAAGATCCTGACTCTTTTCTATTCGAGTTTAATATTTTTTGTAGAAGTTATGATTATTCAACTGATGCTCAGAAGTTAAGATTATTTCTTGTTACTCTCAAGGACTCATCTTTACGTTAGTTTATGGGGTTGGGAAGAAACACTATAACCTCTTGGGATCAGATGAAGAGAGTGTTTTTATCTAAATATCAAGAATATTGCAAAACTCGGGACATGCAGGATGAGATTTTTACAATCATACAGGATGATGATGAAACTCTTGAAGATTACCTAGAAAGATTTATATATATTTTACAAAGGTAAAAACTTAAGCTTGATTCCAGTACTATTAGAACCTTGTTCTTAAGAGGACTTACTGATAATGCTAGAAACAATTTAAATCTGTTAGGACAAGGTGATATTTCTCAGCAAATTTTTGAACAAATTTGTGAATTATGCAGGAAATTTTCAAGAAATCAATATAGATCCGGTAGAGGAACTCAAAATAGAAATAGAAAAGCTGAATCTACTGATGCTATGATTATTGGACTAGAAAATAAAATGGAAAATATGAAAATTGATATAATGAATATTGTTACTAAATAGTTGGACTCTTTAAAATTTCAGCAAAAACTCATGAAGGAATAAGAGTCATTAAGTATTTTCTATCCTAAATGTAGAGATAAGCATCCTCCTAAAGAATGTCCTCTTAATTTGAAAGAAACTAATAAGTGTGCTATTTGTGCAGAAGACCATGCCACAGAAAAATGTCGTTCTATACCAGGACTTAAAGTTGTATTTACAGGGGGAAAACCTGAAGCTGAATACTTGTATGCTATGGGAGCAAAAAGAAATTGGCCTCAGGTAGGTGCAAGTATGGCTCCTAAGTTTTCTCGACACTATTTTGGTTATAATTCACATGCATATTCTTATCCTAACACTAATCAACAATGGTAGCATGGAAATCAATATCAGCATGGGCAACCTTCTCAACCATGGAAAAAAGGTTGGAGAGGGCCAACTCATTCTTCATATTCCTACCAGCCACCCATGCAGTCATATCCATCTACACATACACCTTATTCAATGCCTCAACCTCCGAGTCAGTCTACCTCCTCAATTTCCTGCTCAACCTATACCCAATCCTAACAATAATAAAGTAGTGAAAATGATCTATGTAACAAACCCACCTTTATTCGAGTACCAATCTATTCCAGTTGGGGTTCATGATTCAATTAAGATCAGGAAGGACTGTAACATCAGAAAATCAGAAGCAACCTAGGGTGATTGTTGAAGAGAAAGAAGAAGAGGAAACTCTTAATCGTTCTCCGAAAGTTTTCACTAAGTAGCCCTTACCCTCTGAATCCTCTCCATCTTCTTCCAACCAGCCTCCCCTCCCAGAGAGGCTAGTAATGGAAAGAAGTGAGTCTATTTCTGAGACTAGCTTGGCATCGGAGCTTTGGAATCTTTTAATTAAGATACATCTGTTCCAATCCATCAAAGAGATCCCTATTCGTACCAAGATCATTAAGGAACTCTGTCTCAAGAAACCCAGGAGGAAGAGATTGGAACCCCAAACCATTCAATTTGTTGGTAGGGCAACAGAGTTGATGACGAGATGTGTGTCTATGTAAAAATATACTGATCCCGGAAACCCTATTGTCTCAGTTTAGATTGGTAATATCCTTGTCTCTAATGTTCTTATAGACCTAGTGGCAACAATTAATGTCATGACTAATCAAACCATGGATCAACTTTGGTTATCTCATCTTCGCCCTACTCCCACTGTGCTTGAATTAGTAGATAGATATAAAATTAAGCTAGAAGGAGTTTTGGACAATGTGATCATCTCATTAGATTCTTGGGAATATCCTACTAATTTCATTGTGATTCAGCCAAAGAACCCAGGAGGAGCACATCCCTTGATCTTGGGTTGACCATGGCTTGCTACAGCCGATGCATATATTGGATGTCGCTCCGGTGATATGTATATTTCTCATGGAGATTCTAGGAAGAAAGTTACCTTATACCCCCCTGCCAGATCCATTCAAGACCTTCGAGATACTTTGTGGTTGGATCAAAGAAGTGATGAGGAGACTTAGCCCCTAAAACTTGTACACATCATACTTATATTCAGGAAGAAGCCCGACCTGTTCGACAACCCCAGAGGCAAATGAATCCAGCTCTAAGAGATATTGTGAAGGAAGAAGTACAGAAACTCTTGGATGCTAGTTTTATCTATCCTATTTCCGACAGTCAGTGGGTCTCTCCATTAGTGCTAGTACCTAAGAAAGATGGAAGATGGCGCATTTGTATTGATTATCGAGAATTAAATAAATCCACTCTCAAATATTACTTCCCTCTCCCTTTCATTGACTAGGTGCTTGATACCCTTGCAGGAAAGAAATATTTTTCCTTTTTGGATGGCTTCAGTGGTTATAACCAAATACAAATTGCACCCGAAGATCAGGATAAAACTACTTTTACATGTCCATGGGGTACATTTTCTTATAGAGTGCTCCCCTTTGGTTTATGTAATGCCCTGGCTACCTTTCAAAGGGCAATCCTGGCCATTTTTGCTGATCTAGAATTTGTAGAAATTTATATGGATGACTTTTCTGTGTTTGGTGATTCTTTTCAGGAAGCTATCAAAAATTTGGAAAAAGTACTTCTTCATTGTGAGGAAGCCCATCTCACCTTGAGTGACAAGAAATGTAGATTAATGTGCAAAGTGGGAGTGGTGCTTGGCCATTTGATTTCTGGTAAAGGTATCCAGGTTGATCCAACGAAGATCAAATCATTCCGCATCTTCCTACACCCAAAATTCAAAGGGAAGTAAGAGGTATTTTAGGACATGCTGGTTACTATAGGAGATTCATTGAAATTTTTTCTAAGACAACTGCTCCTCTTTTCCGACTTCTAGCTAAGGATAGTGAATTTTCTTGGACCACAGCTTGCCAACAATCTTTTGAAACATTGAAGGAAAAGTTAGTACATGCACCAGTTTTAAGAGGTCCTAACTGGTCTCTACCTTTTCATATTTCCTCTAATGCTTCAGATTTGGCTATTGACACAACTTTAGGACAAGAGGAAAATAAACAATCCTATGCTATTTATTATATTAGTAAGAATTTGTCTTCCGCTGAATTAAATTATACAGTTACAGAGAAAGAGTTTTTAGCTATAATTTTTGCAATCAACAAGTTTAGGCACTATATTACAAGATATGAAGTATTTGTACATACTGATCACTCCGCGATTAAATATTTGATGAATAAAACATTAACTAGCAGTAGAGTGACTAGGTGGTTACTATTGTTGCAGGAATTTAATATTACTATTGTTGATAGGCCAGGAAAATCTAATATTGTAGCAGATTTTCTTTCTAGATTAGATAATCCTGGTGAAGCAACTCCTGTTAATGATGATTTTTCGGATGGACATCTTTTTTCTATGTCAACAGATTCGCCATGGTTTTCTGACATTGCTAATTACTTGGTCACTGGGAAAACACCACCCCACTGTTATAGACATATTTGGGCACTGCAACCCCAATCACATATGTCCATAAACCAAGGGATTTTAAGCCCATAAAAGTGTTGTTTCATACCCTAAAGGGACAAGGTTAGCTGATTACATCATCTCCCAGAAGTTCTCCATGAAAAACTACTCAGAACTGGTCAAAACTGGACCATCTCACTTGCTCCATGGTCAGGGTGTAATGCATCTCACCTACTACACACGAGAGGTGCGATGTATACTGGAAAGTCCTTCGATAGGGTGCGATGAGCGAGAATAGACAAATGGCAGAGACAGTTTGCTAAGTGGATGATCAAGGAATCTTCTAGAAACTTCTCATATGACACTTGCCTCTCAAAATTCACCCAGGGATAAGTAAGAGATCAATGAAATCTCCAAGTGGAACCGAGAACTATTAGTGGAATGACACTAATAAAAAACCCAGAGCTAAATCACACCTCTTCAAATATCTATATATGGATCACTCATCTGAGAGATCTAAAGGTTGGAATCTTGTATTTTGTAAGGAAGTGTTGTTGGTTTCTCTGTGCAACATTGTTGGGTAATCTAAGCTTTTCATGAGGTGAAGAAGGGATTTCATGCTGGGAGGATGATGCTGGGTCAGATCAATGGGTTGTAATCCTCTCTTCTACTCTTTCTATCAATAAAGCTATTTAAGTTTTCCTCCACATTCTTGTATGTCTGAGTTGATATATCCATTTGTGTGGCCAATATATATCTGATCCTATATTGCTTATGATTGTAGATCTCTATGCTTTGATGGTATTATGCTGCTTTGACTCTACAGGTGTTCTCTGAAGTGGGACAAGCAAGGAAGAAGCAACAAAGATCTGTCAGGGGAGAGAGGAAACAAGCAAAGAGCCAAGTGAAACACTGAGGTTGGTACTCTTTGCTTCTCTCTCATCTACTTCTCATAAAGGAAAACATAAGTAACTTTAGTTTGTTTTTTTCTAAGATAGCTACTCATCTTAGTGGGACTAGCAGCTCTTGAATGGACACTAGATTTCCCAATAACAAAATGGCGACTCCGCTAGGGAGCGAATAGCTTGTTTTCTTGTCTATACTTGTTTGCTTTATAAACTACAGACGAAGCCTGAAGTTAAGCCAGCTAGCCTTCGAACTGCATTTGCTATGCGAATGCAAAGTAGATCAATGCTGCTTCAGTCCATCTCCGGGTTTTGTTTATAAACTGAACAACTGATTTGCAAACATCCTAATTTCCCTAGTGGTGGCTCAAGTAACCTCATTTGATCACCCCCTTTGCTTTGTGTTTACTGACTATGATTAGCTCAGCCTAAACCCCTGAACTAAGATGTAAACTGTGACCAAAAACCAAGTTAAAGTCTCGTCCCTGTACCATCGCACCCTCTCCTTTTGGCAGACTAGATGCATTGCACTTCCCATGTGCAGTAGGTGAGATGCATCCCTGTTTCCCTATGTTACAGGTGCGATGATCAGATAAGACTGTTTCTGCCTCCAGATTTTGGTTTTTTCTTCACTATCTTCAGCTTTATTCAGAAGTTTTGCTATCTATGATCAATATACCACTGTGGAAACTCCCTTCCTTTGCATTATTCAGCCTCCATTGCACAAAGAATTGTGAATGTTTTTATGTATTGTTTTCCATTTACAGTTCTCATTTACAAACAAAAGCTTAATCAAGCTATCGTCTTTTGATTTTGGAAGTGTCGCAAGTGTCATTTCTAGTCAAAGAAAAGAATCCTACTCTTTTTGATAGTCGATTGCACTGTTGCTCTTGTATTTGATTTGAATTAATAGTATTTCAAGTGTCGAAAACAATTTTCAACTCAGAATCGCAAAGTGTCGTCCTTGTCTTCCTTTCGTTTTTTGAAGAGAAAATTGTTAGTACTGTCACTTTGAAAGGATAATTCAGATTTGTACTAGCATTATTTTTGTCATTCACGCATTAAGAAAGAAAAAAACAAATACCTGCATGTGCATTTGCATTTAGACTACTTGTCTATTTTGATTTAGGACAGTGCATCTAGTGTGTGCTCTCTGCTCTATGTTGAAAGAATCTCGCTTCTCTTTCCTTAGTAGCTAGGATTTTCATTGCAAAAAGAAGAGTAAACAACTGTTTATCATCTTAGATTGCATATTTAGGAATTGTATATCTACATCACGTGGTGAACCTTAAAGGCAAACTTCTTAAGAAATATCAACTGTGAAATAAATTCAATGAACATAAAAATGCTTTGGAACCTAACGCACAACATTTAGAAGTCTAGGCTAGAGACGTATTCCGGTGTCGTAAAGCCTGGTAACTGTCGCTTTCATCGTAGGTTGGGTGATTCCTCCTCTTTGAGATGACAAGTGCCAGTATGGACTTGTGCTCCCACGTACCGGTGAGTATATATTGGGAGACCACAATAGGCTACATCCTTTATCCTTAGGAAGTCGTGTCTGCTGCCCTATCGATCTCAATGCGCTGAACACAGCATTCGAGAAGATTGACTGCCGTACCGTAAAAAATATTCTGTAGTTTTGCGATTGGTTTGGTAATCCCTCTATCTAGATTTCCAGAGTGGTCACTTTCGTTCCTTTTCAGACTCCTTAAAAGAAAAGTTCCATCTGAGCACTTGTCACTTCAAGCTCATTAAAAATCAAAGGTGATTGGAGTCATCTTTAGTTTTTTCTCAACTCTTAAAAATTGAAAAAATAAGTTGTGTCGAAGTGTCTAAAATTCATTTAATTCGGAATCACATTTTTCCCTTTTTATTTTGAGTTGATCAAGTAATCCGCAATTGTGGAAGAAAGTCAATCGAAACCCCGTTGTTCGCGGATATTGACGAGTCAACCATCTTTGACTCCAGAAACGAAACCATTCCGGGCCAAGAAAACTCATCTAACTAGGTCAAAGTCTCCTGGTTTGTTTGAAACTTGTGTTTCGACATCCTTAGAGACTCCAGTTACTCCAAAAAAATTTGGTATCCCTGCCTCTACAGAAGAAGTTCCGCAGTCATGAGAGGACATTAGAATTGATCCTAGTGTAATGGTAAACACTTCAATTTCTGAACCAACTCCATCTGGAGTTGATTCGGAAAGTGTTGCCCCTCCAACATTGGCCGCTGCAGAATCTATACCTTCTTCGGCACCAAAAATATTTTACGGACCTGACGGTCTACCTCTTCTGCCTGGACTGATTGCTGTAGAAGAAATTATGGAGGATCTTCCATAAAGTACCCCATTTCATTTTGGAATTGGGATCCACCTATACACTTCTACTTCAGAAGATAATCCGCCTTCATCACAAGTTCTTGTAGAATCACTAGGAAGTCTTTTGGATAGACTCGATATGTCTAGACAACCATCGACATCTAGGACTGTGTCGTCCGATACAGCAGCAGCAGAACCTCCTGTCGCCACTCCAACAATGTTCGTTGGTATACCATCTATCCCAACCAGCTCTCAACCACTAGAGGAAGTCCACCCAGGGACTATTTCAACAGTATGGTCTGTCCCTGTTTGTTCGTCCGGAATAATATCTGGAATTTCTTTTGTTGAGTCTCAACAAATTGATCCTTTGCAACAGTATCAATTTGGCAGTCCGGTGTCCAAAAGCCAATCTTTCCTTTGAACATTGGGTTGCTGCCGTATGGGGGGCAGTATGCCCTTTCATTGTTCCCTCCGGGAGAACAACCATATGAGAGTTCACAACAGAATTCAGGTCAAGCTGGAATGACATCTAGCGGTTGGGTGCCAATACTGCCTCAACAGCCAAGAGTTGTATATTCAATGCAACCGAGTTTTCCTGTGTCGAATATCCCCACTACACCAGCTATTGTGACGGCATCACAAGTACAAGCGTTGCCCATTGTATGTCAGCCTCAAGTTTCTCAGGTCGTAATACAATAGCCTCTTTTCTCCATGACACAACCACAGTCATCGATTAGTGGCTCCTTAACTGGAGCAACTCAGGATCAAACGGGTACTATTACTCCTCATCTTGGTCAAACATCTAGTATTGGACAACAGCAAATGGTTTCACAACCATGGCTGGTGCAATATCAACAACCACAATTCCAACAAGCTTACCCAGGACCCGAGAAACAAAGCTTTGCAAGTAATGGGCAACCGTATATTCAAAACGGAAAACATCAATCATATCATAATGGTTATGCCCATCAACCTTACCAAATTTATTAGCATCAAATACATTATGCTAGTATGCAAAGACCCACTACTCAGGCGATCCCATCTTATCCTGGGTATGCTTCGCCGAACCTGAATCAACAATTGCCCTTTGTGGCGACTTTAGAGTTACCAGATCTAAATCGGCTAACAAATAATCCAATTGCTTATGCCCCTTGGTGGCCAGCGATTCCTCATAAACTTCCGTCAGATATTCCTAAATTTAATGGAAATCTGGGTGAAGATCCATCGAATCATGTGATGACCTTTCATCTATGGTGTTCGTCTAACACTCTCAATGATGATTCGATTAGGCTTCGCCTTTTTCATCGAATGTTAACTAGTCCGGTAGAAAAATGGTACATCGAATTGCCTAGAGCTTCATTCCATAACTTTAGCACCCTTGCCACCACCTTTTTAACCCATTTTCAGTTACCCATAAGGTACGAAACAGGAATGAAGCTTCTTACCAATTTCAAGCAAACTACAACCACTCACATATCTGATCATATTCATGAGTGGTGATGTCATCGTAGAATGGTAAAAACATATGTTCCTGATTAGCTGCTAGCTGAATGGTTTATTAAGTCCTTGTTACCTTCTATTACAGAAGATGTGGCAAAGGGAGGAGTCGTCACTAAAGAGAAAGTAATTTCTCGTGCGCAATATCTAGACTTGATCTATACTCAGTCTAGTACCCTGTATGACAAAATCCCTGATGCTCCTAGACCAGAGTTTTATGTTCCTCCTCCTCCTAAATCAAACAAAGACTCACATGCCAGCGATGGCGTGATAGGTGCGACAAGCTCGAAAACCACAAAGGCTACATCTAAGAAAGCCCGCACGGTTTCTAGTCAAAATGAAAATGAAGAACTTCTTGCCTCGGATGTTAATGCCATGTCGACCGACAAGGGAAAAGGACCAAAGCAACCAAGGGGCAAGAAGAAAGGGGAAAGCAAAAAGAAGAAAAAGGATGATTTGTCTCTTGAAAAATCTTCTGCAAACCATTCTAGTCAAAGGAAACCTCCTTCAGGGTGTCAGATATGCGATGAGGATCATTGGATGAGAGATTGTCCACATAAAGCTGAAATTAAGAAATTCTTTAAGAATTCAAAAGCTTCAGCGGTATTGACTGATCCGTTTCCAAACCCAGAAACTAATCTGGTTGCTAGTGACAATGCTTCCTCATCCCAAGTGCTTATGTTGTCCATTTCGAAACAGCAAATGATGCTTTGATATCGACAAGGAATAAAGATTACGGGAATCCACAGCTGTCCAACAACAAGGCTATTGATCAGCTTAGTAGTTCGACGACAACTTCGACCAAAGTTGTGCCACCCATCATTCCTGAGCTAAAGATAAAGCCGCCAAAAGGAGTAGTACACAAATCGACATTTAATCCTCATGCCAGAGTAGCACTGAATTATAATATAGTAAAGGACCTGGCCCAATCACCGTCTGTTATGTCGACACTTGAGGAACTATAAAATTGCCCCTCCCAAAAGCAGGCTCTATTATCAGCAATAGGTGGGATTGACCCAGCGGGTTCCAATCTCGTGGCCTTTAATCATAAAGGATATGAACCTCAGTTACCACCTCAACTCGCTTTCCTCATTCAAGTGAAAGACCTCAGCAAAACTGTTCATCAAACAATCATTGATGAGGGGGCATCTACATGTATTATGTCAATGAGTTGCTGGAAAACTTTAGGCTCACCACCCTTGTCAAGATCATCGATGACATTAAAAGAATTCGATGGACGAACATACACCCCGTACGGGATTTTAAGTAACTTGCAAGTTGAAATGGGGGGAAAACAGTAGAAATTGATGTTGAGGTTATCGATGGAAACCTCGATTACAACATCCTACTGGGAAGGCCCTGGATTTATGCTATGGTTGTAGTTGTGTCAACATATTTTAGAAAGATTTCATTTCCTTTTCAAGGAAAAATTACAATCGTTGATCAACAAACCTTCCTCCCCAATAATTCACAAGTTACGGGAAGCATTCCAATGATCCATGGAAGCTCTCAATCACTTCAAAATGTCAGAGTAGGCCTCCTAAAAGACCCTGCCTTAATGGGTACTTTCGCCCTACTGCCTCCAAGTAATCTGGCGGAAGTGGCCATGGTGGAAACCTGCAATATGATATCTTCTATATCTAAAAGATTCAGAAGATTCCCGAACATTTTGTCAGCATGGATCATCGCCATTTTAGAAATATTGTAGCAATCAATTTTCTTGGCCTGGGGGGAAAACCCAAATCAATGCTCATCGAGTGTTTGGATAGATAGGTCTAAGGAATATGGCACCTCTTCAGATCCTTGGTCGCATGTACATTCTACAGACGAAGGAATCATTCAGTCAATGATGATAGGAGAGGCACCATGGGAAGATTACCACCATCGTTCCCATCTTCCGGATTACCACAAAGATCATTCCAGCGACCTTAATCATCCTTTAGTTTTTTATTTTCTATCAAATACTGTAAATACGGTGGATTCCGAGGATAGTTCTCATCTCGTGTTGACCTCGTTAAAAAATGAAACAAGGAGTCATGAGGATAGTTCTTTTACTGTGTCAACCTCATTAAAAAAATGAAACAACTCCCTTTCCAATTCGAGTCTTTCAAAGATATCGAAGGTAAACCTTCATTCCAATCACTGTGTTGAATGCAATGAAGCTTGGGGGGCATGCACCTTGATTTGCGTCACTATGTTGGGGGCATGCAAACTTATAACAAGCATAGTTTTTTGTTTCAAGCTTGTGTAAAAATGAAATCAAATCTGAGCATATGTTGTCGCATGGTTCAAGCTCATTAAAAGATGAACCAGGCTACAAGCAGTTTTACGCGAAGTTCAAGCTCGTTAAAAAATAAACCTAGCAATGAGTATATGTTCCACTAGAGTTTAAGCTCATTAAAAAATGAACCCACCTTCGGTAAATAACCATTGCGGTCACATAATTATCAGCTTTTGAGCCTTGGTCGTGTTCTTACCATCACCTCCACTCTTGTTAGCCGATCATATGCCTCCATTTTATTGTTTACCCCTTTTGAGGAACAGCTGCGACGAGTGATTATGTTAGCCACCTTCTTTACACTGCCATGATTGAAAAGTTCCAAACCTTACCTGGAACCAGCTACTATCCAAAAACATCACTTATTCCTCAAAATCGAGTCTCCTTTAAGCTTTTTTCATCTGACTCATAAAATATGAAAATATTGCCGAGCAATTGGCCTCTCCAGCTCGTTAAAGTGATTGGAAGTGCTATCCCTCCTCTAGATTTTAATCTTTTTTGGACCTGAGGGATCATTACACAAAAATATCGAGCGCTTGTCTTGTTCGGCTCGTTCAAACTATCGAAAAGTCATCCCTTTCGTATTATTTTACACTTTTTCGGACTTAAGGGATTACATTACGAAAAAGGAATGCTGGAGTTTCCTTTCTGTCTCTTTTCAAACTCTCTAAAATTGAAAAGAACCAAGTTATCATTGTCATTAAACTTGTTAAAACAATAGCGACAAACTTGTCCATGTAGACAAGAACGAGTTTCACTCTCGCTAGGCTCATTAAAACATAGCGACGGGTTTGCCTGAAGGGCGAATTATAGAAAAAGCATATGTTATCCTCCTCAAGCTTGACAAAAATAAAGAGGTACTGGTCAGAAATGACTGGGGAAAAATTGGGAAGAAAACTTGAAGAAACTTTATTGGTAGCAAGACGCTCTTGAACATGACACTTTCATTCCATCACCATGATTGAGTCGAGTTGGGTTATTTCGTTCATCGATCATACTACCATTGTTCCACCGTACCATCCATTTTTGGGGTTAACACTACCAATCCATTTCAATGTCACCAATATGTTCAAGAGAAGTCGCTCAGAGAATTCAACGACCCAACTTGTGTCTCATCCGCTGCAATACCTTCACGCTTCATTCTTTCATGACCGCCACCGTGAACCCTATATCATCATATCGTTTTCACCTCCACAAAATTATTTGCTCCGTTTCGTGTCGTAGATGTGGGATTCGTTAAGGCCCTCCTACGATGGGTCACTTCTTGTCGACATCAGCTCATTATCCAAGAAGTCGACTTAGGAACAACCCTTTCAGTACTTTGAAGCTTGCATGCCTTAATGGAAAGTTTCTCACTTCCAGCAACAGGTTTATATTAATGGCCTTGGACCAAAATATTTTGCATGGTGTTCGACATTGACTCATGTATTCACACCATGTGAATTGTACTGCAGTACCTTGAGGGTCATTATCATTATCGGTGATTCCTCTCGCGCCTATTAACGGCTTACATCATTGTCTGGTAATCAGGCGATGTCTTTCCATGTTCGACGCCAGAACATCTTTTCACATGGATCGACTTGTACTTCAGGTGAAGATTGAACGAGTTTTGAAGACCTCGGATCTAGTTTCATATATCCGGGCTGCGATATATTTAGGAAAATAAAGACATCAAATGTACATCATTGCTGCATAGATAATCATCCAAGCCAAAGGATGATGGCTCTACCAGAATCATCAGTCTGCCACACAGACGGTTGTCTGTCTTATGTACATGAAAATGAATTTACAAAGCTAAGCATGGGAATGCTTGCCTCAGCTAGATCATGAAAATATTATAAAGATAATGTATTGTATTGTATCTTATTACAGGTCACCTTCCAGTTCGAAAAACCTCGGATCCTCATGATAAAGAATTTCACCCGACATCAAAAGGATTTACGACCTCATGGTTTAGGAGGCAACTGTTATAGACATATTTGGGCACTACAACCCCAATCACATATGTCCATAAACCAAGGGATTTTAAGCCCCTAAAAGTGTTGTTTCATACCCTAAAGGGACAATGTCAGCTGATTACATCATCTCCCAGAAGTTCTCCATGAAAAACTACTCAGAACTAGTCAAAGCTGGACCATCTCACTTGCTCCATGGTCAGGGTGCGATGCATCTCACCTACTACACACGAGAGGTGCGATGCATACTGAAAAGTCCTTCTATAGGGTGTGATGAGTGATAATAGACAAATGGCAGAGACTGTTTGCTAAGTGGATGATTAAGGAATCTTCTAGAAACTTCTCACATGACACTTGCCTCTCAGAATTCTCCCAGGGATGAGTAAGAGATCAATGAAATCTCCAAGTGGAACCAAGAACTATTAGTGGAATGACACTAATCAAAAACCCAAAGCTAAATCACACCTCTGCAAATATCTATATATGGATCCCTCATTTGAGAGATCTAAAAGATGGAATCTTATATTTTGTAAGGAAGTGTTGTTGGTTTCTCTGTGCAACATTGTTGGGTGATCTAAGCTTTTCATGAGGTGAAGAAGGGCTTTCATGCTGGGAGGATGACGCTGTGTCAGATCAATGGGTTGTAATCCTCTCTTCTACTCTTTCTATCAATAAAGCTATTTATGTTTTCCTCCACATTCTTGTATGTCTGAGTTGATATATGCATTTGTGTGGCCAATATATATCTAATCCTATATTGCTTATGATTGTGGATCTCTATACTTTGATGGTATTATGCTGCTTTGACTCTACAGTTGTTCTCTGAAGTGGGACAAGAAAGGAAGAAGCAGCAAAGATCTGTCAGGGGAGAGAGGAAACAAGAAAAGAGTCAATCAAAGGACTGAGGTTGGTACTCTTTGCTTCTCTCTCATCTACTTCTCATAAAGGAAAACATAAGTAACTTTAGTTTGTTTGTTTCTAAGATAGCTACCCGTCTTAGTGGGACTAGCAGCTCTGAATGGAAACTAGATTTCCCAATAACACCCACTTGTCCGCTCGTGAAAAGTGGAGTACTGTTCAGAAAAGTGCTGCATATTCTTGGGTTTAAGGAGATCTCCTTTACACTGGTCAAGATCTAATTATTCATAGGTGTGTAAGAGAGGAGGAAGTGTTTGACATATTGTTATAGACATATTTGGGCACTTCAACCCCAAACTTATATGTCGATAAATTAGAGCTCATAAAACCCTAAAATAGTTGTTTCATACCCTAAGAGAACATGGTCATCTGATTACATCATTCCCCAAAAGTTCCACCTGAAAAACCATCCAGAAATGGCCTAAACTAAACCATACTAACTGCTACACTGGCCAGGTGTGATGCATATTGAGTGGTACACTACTCAGGTGTGATGCATACTGATTAGGCCTTCTATAGGGTGCGATGGGTGAGGATGGACAAATGTCCGAGACAATTTGCTAAGTGGATACTCATGGAATCTTCTAGAAACTTCTCCTATGACACTTGCCTCTCTGAATTCGCCCAAGGATGAGTAAGAGATCCAAGAAATCTCCAAGTGGAACCAGTTTCAACAATTGGAATGACACTAATCAAAAACCCAGAGATGACTCACACCCTTGCACACATCTATGAATGGATCCCTCATCTAAGAGATCTAGGGGTTGGAATTTTGTGAATTGCAAGGAAGTGTTGATAGTTTGTATTTGAGGAAAGGACATTGTATTGTTGGTGTGATCTTGCTATTTCATGAGGTGAAGAGGGATTGATGCTGGGAGGATGACGCTGGATCAGACAACTGTGTTGTAATTCTCCCTTCTATTTAATTAAGTTCTTCAACTTTTCTTCCATATAATTGTGCAATTGTGAATGTCATCATTTGTGAATGATATTGTATGTTCATTATATATCTGATTCTGTAATGCTTATGATATAATAGATCAAGATGCTTTGACGGTTCTTTGTTACTTTCTTTCTACAAGTACTCTCCAAGCAGGATAAGTACGGGGAGGAGTTGCAAGCTCTGTCAAGGGGGAGAGAGATCAAGCAAAGGGATTAAGCGAAAGTTCTAGGTTGGTTCCATTGTCTTTCTCTTATCTATTATACATAGAAGAAATCGTGAATTGCTTTAAACTGTTGTTTCTAGGGTAGCTGCCAAACCTAGAGGGCTAGTCGTTCAAAAAGACACTAGTTTTCCCAGAAACACATATTGAAATATACTCATGACGAACCCTGTGGAGGCCACTTCGCTGATAAGCAAACTACATATAAAGTATTGCGTGTTGGTTACTTTTGGCCTTCCTTGTTTAAGGATGCCAAATAGTATGTCAGGCGTTGTGATAACTATCAGCGAATGGGCTAGCCTAATCAAACCAACGAAATTCCTTTATGCCCCCAAGTTATGATCCATTTGAAAAATGGGATATTGATTTTATAGGGCCAATGAATCCAACATCATTAAGTAAAAAGCATATCTTGGCTTGTACAGATTTTGTTACGAAATGGGTAGAAGATAAAGCTGTTTCTTTTTCTATAGAAAAAGTTGTTGTTGATTTTCTTTTTATTGAAATCTTTACGAGATTTGGTGTGCCTAGAGAAATTGTTTCTGACAATGGTCCCCAGTTTATTTCTAATCTGGTACAGGGTGTGATGGAGCAATATAAGATCTGGCACAGGAAATCCATGCCATATCACCCGCAAGCAAATGGCCAGGTGGAATCCACGAACAAAGTGATCGAGTCCATTCTAACAAAGACAATAAATATACATCGGAAGGACCAGGCTGAAAGATTACTGGAGGCTTTGTGGGCATACAGAACCACTTGGAGAAATGGCATGGGACATACACCATACGAGCTGGTATATGGCAAACAAGTTCTGCTACCAATTTAATTCCAGATCAAAACTTTCAGAACTGCAGTTCAATTAGGACTAGATCTCTCTGAGGCACAACAATGTCTTCTCCAATTAAATGAGTTAGATGAATTTCGTAGGGATGTTGTTCAGTAGAACATTCTAATGTAGCAACAACGTAAAAGGTGGCATGACAATTTTATTCAGAAAAAGCAATTCCAACCAGGTGATTGGGTGCTCCTTTATGATTCTAGATTTAAAATCTTTAAAGGGAAATTCCATACATGTTGGATGGGACCTTATGAAGTGATCCGAGTATTTGAGAACGGAGTAGTAGAAGTTAAAACTATTGATGGAAAAAATTCAGTATTCTTGGTAAATCGACACAGGTTAAAGAAGTATTTTCAGCCACCTTCTAGGAAATATTTCACACAACAAGTCCAACAGCAATTTGGACAGTAGTGGTGAATGGTAAAACCAACCTTTTGAAAACATGAATTCTCTTTCTTCGTAAAAAAAAAAATAAGAAAAAAAAGTAAAGAAAAAATATTTTCCTTTAATTATGAAAATCAGTTCACTGACATGATTGCAGAAGGATCGGCCTGAAAACTAGCTTGTTGGTAGGAAGATTAAAAATTTCTAATAAAAAGAAAATGTTGCTTGATCTTTAGACATGCTAGCAACCACCAAGTAAAAGCAAGTTTAGCAGAACCAACCTTTATACAGTTGAGGTAATTAGCATGGATATTTTTACTCAAGTAACACTTAATTTTCGCTGTAGTTATTTTTTCTTGCACCAATGAAGGCAGACCTTCCAAAAACATTTCTGCCTTTCTTCATATTCCCCTTTTGTAATATTCTCTCAGTTTTCTTCTTCAATTCCAGAATGATTAGCCTTCCCACATTCTTCTAATTACCCTGTCCGCTTCGAAAAAATCCCACTTTACCCTTGAAATTTTTTCCCTATCCCAATTCTGTTTATTTCCTCTTTTGGTACTATTCCTGGAATCCCTATAACAAAATTCCTTCCCATTCTGAAAATTCCCTTTTCCTACTTCTTTATTCCCTCATGAATTTATTGCTAGATATCGCATACAAAGAGCAAAAGGATATGGTTTGAAGCATCAAGAAAGGGCGAAGAAAATTTTCAATATAAGTTGAGGAAGTCATGTGGAAATCCAGCCTATATTATTTAAATTCTCTATTTTTTATGCTTGCACTAGTGCAAGCATGTTGTCCTATATGATAAAGTAAGTAGAATGGTATCAGCAGAATAGTATAATTTAAGCGATGCAAGAAAATCAGTGCAAGCATGCACCCCGTCAGCAACATAGTATAAGTTATTCTTTTCATAGCATACGGTATAGGAAAGTGGTTATCATGAAAATTTATGGGAAGCCCTTTCACTTAGCCAATGAGTTATTATGCTATCATACTAACTAGGAGAGAATTATTTAAAGTACAAGATGTTTTTTATGTTAGAAATCATGAATTTTTTTTAATGAATGCTAAGTTCTTTTTTTGAATTATGAAGGAATACGAAAATGTTTAACCGTTATTTGGACATAATTACCCCTCTCCACCATAATCCTAAATGTTCTTCACTCATAATTATTACCTCACCTAGCCGTTAAAAATGCTGCCGCAAGTACCAATCCGGCCTGACCTCAAAGATGTCGTGTATCTACAGTGAATGAACCAGTGATACGATGGAAAGGATGGTGGACAGTTGGATCTCTATTTATAAGGATCAATTTCCCTGGTATTGCATGTAAAATTTCAGAACTCGATTGTTCATAGTTGTTAAGCAGCGATACCGCCTATTCGGAATGAACCCTCGTCTCTTATCAAAGTAGAGTAGACTGCCGAGTATCGCAATAGTCTTACACTATTGCAAGACTTAGGCTTTCTTTAGTTTTTGCAGAAGTTTGATGGGCATGATAAAGAAGTGGCTTTACAGTTTGAAAAGAGTTTTAGAAACGGCCAAGTGAAAATTGGGCCTCTCAAATTTAAAGTTACAGAAGAATTCATAGCAGCAGCGACAGGCTTGGAGAACACTGGTGAACAGTGGTTTAAGAATCAGAAGCTAGAAAGGAAGCGATGGCAACGTTTTGTCGCTGATAAGAAGATAGAGGTAGACTGGAAAGTATGAGTTCCACGTAGTGCCCTACTGGGTCAATGGAAAGACCTCCTTTACATTCTACAGAAGTTTTCGAACTGGGAGGGAAGATACACCCGCACCTTGGTATATCATTTTAGAATGCTGCAACATTTTGAAGCCGGTCGGCACATCCGGTGGAGGATGAATTTCCCTTATTTTCTGCTTAAGAGTTTGGAGAAAATGGCTAAAAGTGTGCAGGATGGATGGGCAGACCAGGCCGATACAAGGCTATATCACCATGGCCTGATAAAAATTTTGGTCCTGAAATAGCTAGAAGTTGAGGGTATGACATGGGAGGCGCTGTTAAAATAGTTGCACAAAGAGACAACCATTAGAAAGGAGACAGAGGACCCTGCCAGCACAAGCAAGGGCCCGAGAAAAAATGAAAAGGAAAGTCCTTCTTGCATCAGTGCAATAAGGAAATGATCTGAAAAGGAAAAAAAGGCCTCATCTTCAGATAAGAAGATAGTTAGCGCGCCAGTTGAAGAGACCCCTTCTATGCCCTAAAATGACAACATGTCAGTCCTTGCGGACGTAGCAAAGTTTGCAAAGGTCAAAAACGATGATCTGTTGGATGATTTCATCAAAAAGCCCCAGAAAAAGAATAAATTTTTTGATATAGGCAAAGAACCACAGTCCCCACAGGGCATGGAATCCCCTCCTGCACCAGTACAAGAAGAAGAACCAATGCGAGAAGAAGAACTGGAGAAAGAAGCATACGACGAAGAAGCAAAAGAAGAAGAAGAAGAAGAAGAAGCAAGAGGAGAAGAATTCGAGGAATAAGAGGCGGAATCCGAAGAAGAAAAGGCAGAATCCGAAAAATAAGAGGCAAGACAAGAAAAGCCAGAGGAGGAAGAACCAGAAGAAGAAGAACCAGAGGAGGAAGAACCAGAAGAAGAGGGACCAAAGGGAGAAGAATTTCCTGATGTAACCATGGCAGATATGGAGGTCCCTGAGGAAGACACAGCTCCTGCCGAAACAGAAAAGAAAAAATATTTGGTAACTCTCGTTGCTCGGGTAATTGAATTAGAGCTTCAAGTGTATAACTTAGAGCAGCTTGTAGCCAAAGCGCAGGAGGATAAAGAACAAAGCAAGATATAATTGAAGGCAGAAATCCAAAAGAAGAAAAGAGAATTTAAAGTCTGGAAGTACTGAGTTGTGCAATGTTTTAGGTGACTTAAAAAGGTGACAAATAAGTTAAAGAACATCAGAAATAAGAAGTCTGAAACATTTCAAGCTGATGACAATTTGCCAAAGCAGGATTGAGCTGGAACGCTCAAAGTTTTGAAGTTTTTTGCAGAGGTAAAGAGTTGTGTGAGGAAACACAACATTTTAGGGATGGGAGGATGTTAGCCCCCTAATTTTCTCTCTTTTAACCATTTTTCCCTTCCCAAATTATAACCATTTACCACTATTTTACCTCTCTTATACACCCTCATCTTGCACTAGTCCAAGAACGATGATATATTTCGCTTAAACTTTATATTTCATATTTTTAACTTAACTTAGCATTAATTAATTATTTATTACATGATTTCTTGTTTATAATCACTCTTGTAACTTATCGATATCTCCAATGTTCATTTGGTATTTAAGTGCTTATCGTGACCATTGATCCTAGTGCAGGATCGGATCTCGCACCAGTGCCAGCACAACAAATCTTTGCAGCAGATCCATACCTTCTTGATCACCGCATTATTTTACATCACTGCAGCCATGACAGCAGGATAGATCTTAAGGTAGTCAAGCTCCAGCCACAACAGCAAGGAAATCCAAAGGCAGTCAAGAGCAAACTTATGAAGAACGAACAGCTAGAGATTGGCTACGACTAGTTTTGTTGAACTGCCTAATTTTGAAGGCCGAGAAGCTAAATTCTGCATATCGGTTATGTAATTGGTTAAACGATCTTTTTGGCCTTCAGCCAAAGATCTATATAACGAAGAATGTAAATAGGATGAGATAGTTTTGAATAGAAATTTGTATAGAACAGAGATATAACCAGGGAGGCGGTAACAGGCTTGTATTTTTGTTATCGCCCGAATCTGGGCTGGACTATGTATTCACGCATGTATTTGCCTCTATGAATTAATAAGAAGGGAGCTCTGCCTCATGTTTCATAAATTGTATTTTTGTGTTTGAAAGCTTAATGAATTGATAAAGTACTAAGCAGGGTTTCTATTTGAAAGGGAAACGCGTTGGTTGGCTGGGGCCCAGTCAACCCAGCATGTTTACCCTATTTTATGTTCTTGTAACTTATGCTTATATTGTCAGGTGTGATTTAATTTCCAGCACATGTATTCCTTTTTGAGTGAAAGCGGATCCGGCGTGTGAAGTAGTTAAATTTCCTTTTCGTGAATTGATTTCGGATTGGTTTTCCGCACCTGGTCCAAGTAGGAGAAATAAATATGCACCAGTGCACGTTGGTGTGCTATTTATTTTCTTGCATTGATTTTGGATTGGTTTTCCCCGCCTAGTCCAAGCAGGAGAAATAAACCTACACCAGTGCACATTGGTGTGCTATTCATTTTCCTGCATTGATTTTGGATTGGTTTTCCCTGCCTGGTCCAAGCAGGAGAAATAAACCTGCACCAGTGCACATTGGTTTTCTATTCATTTTTTGCAGTTTTGTTTGATTTGGTTTTCCCCGCTTGGTCCAAGTAGGAGAAATAAACCTACACCAGTGCACGTTGGTGTCCTATTCATTTTCTTCAGTTCTGTTTTATTTGGTTTTCCCCGCCTGGTCCAAGTAGGAGAAATGAACCTGCACCAATGCACGTTGGTGTGACGCAGCAAGCCGTTTTAGTTTACTTGGAGTAGTTTTCTTGCTTTCATTAAATACTTCATGACAAGATAAATTATATGGGTTGTTTCTCTATTTCTGCACTCTGTTAAAATTAGAAACATTCACTTTCATGTGTGCAATTTGATTTCACAGTATAGTAACACTTGCAGTGACTAAGCACTTATTTCAAGAATTAAATGTTAAGTGTTAGAAGCTCTGATCTGGTGCAAGAACTAGTTTCTTGCCATGTGATATGAGTGCTCTGAACCTGAGAGTGTTCAAGCCCTTGCACAAAGTAAAATGCTTTTTTTAAAGACGCCATTTATACCCTCTGCATAAATCTTTGTTCCTGCACTAGTGCAAGCAGACTGCAATAGTGCAGGACAGATTAGTGCAAGAAGGAAATCTCTAAATAAGCAGGTTTGAAGGGCCCATCTAATGAGACTGCTAAGTGTCTCTGCTAAAGAAAAACACACACTCAGTAGTTGATCAATAGTTAGCTAGAGTGATTGCCCCCTTTATTTCCAAATCCCTTTTGCAAATGCGTTCTTCCTTGTTCCAGTCTTACATTATTTTGATGGTTCAAGTTGCCTTTTTTTCTTTTTAGTTTTATTCTGCAATATTTCCTTTAAAGAAAGTAGTGATTGACATTAGAAATATTCATACCATCTCTAGCATTGCCTATGCTTTGTCTCTAAGTTTACAAATCCCTCGGGTTGGCAAATTAAGTGTTGAGGAGTTTGCTTAAGTGCAATTCCTGTACCCAACACTGGCTTGATTTTTCATTATGTTCCTTTCAATATTACAATACATAGTTATACATGTCGAAGCATCCAATACCATGGACCAAAAACTATCATTTCCAAAACCATGGACCGAAAACCATCATGTCCAAAACCATGTGTGAAAATCATGCACAAAAGCATAGGTAGGTCTGCCCAACCTAATATAGGGTCCAAAAAACAAAATTTTCAGAGGCGCTACCCCGGACCCCATAGAGGGGGCTTACCTGCACCCCTCAAACCCCTTGTGACCCCCCCACTACGTAATCGACGCAACAAAGGGGGGCTCTTCCTCCCCTCTAACCCCCCGGTTAACTACGTGGGCTAGTCGTGGAAAGAATATAACACAACCCAACAGAAAAGAGTCAACTTGTGGCATAAGTCTAAATTTTAAAATATCAACTTGTGTATAGTTTGCAATTAAAACTTTGGTCTATTACTCCAAACTTACAGTGGAGGCAAGGTATTCCTATTACTTTAATGAGTCACCATGCATTAAGAGGAGAAAATACTAGGAATAGGGTTTTTTTTTTTTTTAATTATGTATTTAAGGTATCATGGCATAGGGTTTCATGCCGGGTCAAAGCATATTTAGGGTTTTCACATCAACCTTGCAAGGGTTTCCTTCAAAGCACCTAAGGTTTGTAACACTTATGGTTTCATCTAGAGAATGCTTCAATGATGCACCTAGATTTCCTTCTTATTGACATCAATGAGAATTTTAATAACCAATCTCCCCCTTTGACATTGATGGAAATATTCTCCCCCTTTCAACAATATCTCCCCCCTTGACATAAATAGAAAATGGGGTACCTTTTGTTTGATAATTCCTTTCCATCAAGTGCTCCCCCTATCATGCTTCATTCTTGTCATAATACTCTCCTTGTTATCATGTTGGACTTCATGTGATAAGTCTTCCTCTGTTGACCTCTGCTCCCCATGTCATGGTGCTACTCCTCTAGTCATCAGGTTGCTCCCCCTATCTTCATCAAAGGAAAATTCCCTTTCCTTAATTAAACATCTCATCATCAAAAAATATTTTTTTGTGTCACATAGAGTGGTTAGAAGTTCACATATGACTCATCAATGGATTTCCCAAGGATAACATCTGAAATTATGAGCTCCCACTAACTAAAGCTTATTTTTTGCATGCCATATAATTCCAATATGAATAGGATTTTTATGAAATTATTCTTTATCCCCTGCATCTACTTAACTTTCTCATTGCTTTCCGTCTTTTCATTTTCAAATGCAACCCTTCTATGTATATATATATCATACAACATCAAATTTAGGTGTCTTTACTCATCATTTTGCTCTGCGTAGTGTGTTGGACAATATTGTCCTAGAGTAACTTCAGATCCTCTATAATCATCAATAGGTACTGTTAGTGCCTAAATCTACCTCAAGCTCAAGAAAGGTAGGTCTAGGGTAACATCAAACCACGCTTAACTTGGTAGCTAGCCCTACCAGGTCGGGAGAGGGCTCTCTCCTTGTCAATATCAAAGAAAATATGACAACTAATGCTTGAGATGACTGGAAGTTAATGCTGATTTTAGGCTAGGTATATGCTTAGAGGATTTTGATTGATTTTAATGATTGTTTGCTAGATCATATGAGGAAGGTAGCTTTGGGTTCGGGAAATCAACTCAGATTTGCAGAGGTTTGTGTGGGGCAAGGTAGGCAAGTGTTCTAGCACTTTGAAATGAATGTGATGGTGAGTCTAAAGACTGGTGAGGAGTTGGAGAGGGCATGCAAGTCTCATGAGTCCTCTTCAAACAGCAGAAAACATTTAAAACTAAATGAAACCTCAAGGCAGAGCACTGAATATCAATGGATTCTACCTAATTCTCTTGATTCATTTAGTTATGAAGAAAGAAATAGATGATGGAACATATACACATAAGAGAAACTAAATCACAGAGGAAAAAACAATGCCAAGACACATTACCACAAGAATCCCACAAAATGCTGCAAAACCCTGGTTCATTTCCTTGCCAAACTGTAGAAGTGATTTACAATAATGCTCAATGCATCCACAAGAGTCCAACCTTTACAAATGACTAAGAAAGTACATGATATAGGCATCAAACCACCTATGCTAGCCATCAGGGGTCGAATCCATGAGTCAAGGAGTTGTTTCAACAACATCTAAACTAGGAACTAGAAAATAGGCAGTGGAACAGCTTGCCTCTAAAACTATGGAAACTGATTCATTCAACCTCAAACCACCTCTAACTGATGTATCTACCTCCTCAAGTCATTTTTAATCATATTTACATCATATTACATCATTAATTTACCAAGGAGAAAAGAAAAAGTTAACTAATAGTCAAACTGGGCAAAATTCTAAGTTTTTGGGCAAAATAGATAAAAATTTGCCTGATGCACAGCGCCCTGAGCTTGATGCGCAGCGCCACTTCAAGGCTACTTTTGGAGGCCTTACATTCATCCAAATCAGGCCCAAGATATCTTGTTGGAAAGCCCTGCCTATCTAGTTTTTGGAACACTTTTAATTTTCTGATTTGGAGGTCATTTTCCCCCTCAAAAGTTGATTCTCCCAAGACTGCTTCATGTGGGTCCAAAAAGTGGCAGAGAGGGCATTTTTTGGGTTTTTTTTGCCCTTTTGGTGGCCCAGATATTCTCCAAAATTGATGAAACTTTCTGGGTTTGCTTTTTTTTTTTTTTATGTTGAATCCAAATCTATAAGCCATTTGTCAAGAGGATGCACCAATTCAATCCGCAGCGCCGGTGGTACATGGATCCCTCATTGATTGCTTTGTTGGGTTAGTGAAGCCTCAGCCAAGATCTTTAGCTTATCATGCTCCTTTTTGCTCCTTAAGTCTATCCATGGAACTATCACTAAGGGTTTCTCTCTCATAATCATACTCACTATCCCTCTCCATACTTTATAGCTGTTTCCCTTGTGATGACTGAGAGGAGTATGAAGAGATTTAAAAAGGAAAGCAGGTGAGGGTGAACAAGAATTGGAAAGGGATGTGGGGAATAAGTAAGGTTAATGAATGATGTAGGGTTTGGGAGTAATGATAGGGTTTGGGAATAATGATAGAGTTTGGGAGTATGGTAGGGTTTGGGGTATATGAGTATAGGGTTTGATATGTGAAGGGTAGGGTTTGGGAGATAGGAGAAAGGAAAAGGAGTTAGGGAGGATGGGGTTTAGGAGATAGGTTTTTGGAAAATGAAATTAGGGAATAGGGAATAAAAAACTGTAATTTGTAGTGTATGAGGTAGTTTTAGAGACAAATTAGGGTTTTGAATTTTAGGATGCTAAAACCACCATCAAAGCATAAAAAACCCTATGTGAGATCAAAAGAGAGTTTACTTACTTGCTTGGAGGAGAAATGCAGCAATGACAGTGATTGTAGGTGAAATTTGAGGGTTTTGAGGCATTACTGGCCAATGCGCAGTGCCCTGAATCCAATGTATAGTGCCTCTCTGATGCGCAGCGCTAGTGTAAATTTACAATGGAGAAAACTGCCTGATGCGCAATGCCTCTCTGATGCGCAGTGCCGACCCTCTGATGCGCAGCGCCTTTTTGCAGATGACGATTGAAAGCCTTCCCGGTGTCAAAATTGGGCGTGTGATAGCTCATTAGAAATATTGTCGAGTCTAATTTCCATAACATCTTGAATTTTTTAATTTGGAGTTCATTTTCCCTGTCAAAAGTCAAATCTCCCAAGACTAGTCAAAATATACAAAATGGGGCTGCCTAAATGCAGAGTGTTGTTGCAGTCAACTTTTGAAGGTCTTCCTCAACTCCAAATTGAGCTCATGATAGCTCATTGGAAATCTCTCTCTATCTATATATCATTTAAATCATCAAGAAAGTCATTTGAACATCCCATCTAGGTGAAATCTTGATTTTCCCAAGGTCACTCCAGAAGTGCATCAATCCTCCTGAGGCCAATGATGTTTTTGACATTTCTCCCAAACCATGAAACCTGTGTAAAAAATGAAAGAGGTTTTTCTTCTTGGGTCAATGATGGAAAAAAACCTCTCTCACGTTTGTCAAATTCATCTTTTCTTGCTCAGAAACATAGTTTGAAGAAAACCTATCCCAATATGTGGAACAGGGGATTTGTAGAAATGAAGGGAATGAAGGGAATGAGAGGCTTCTAAATTCTTGGGGAAATTTTAGGAAGTAGGGAGGGATGTTAGGAATCAGGGGAAAGCGGAATTTCAAATATTGAGTGAGGGGAAGGGGTCCAAAAGGGCAAAACACAGATCTAGCCTAGCAAATTGTCAAATTGTAGCAATAAACTAGGGTTTATGGGAAAATGATGAATTTGAGGGATATGAGTGATGGGAAGCATTTAGGAAGGTATATTAAGGATAGGGAAAGGTATATGAGCATCAGGATACAAGTTTTTTTAATGATTTGACCATCCAAGAAAAATTACCTTCAAAACCCTAGGAGAGGGAAATGGGCCTACCCAAGTACAACTGAAGCACGAACAAGGTGTAAAATGACCCATTGGAACCTAAAATGATGATGACAACTCTTTGAATGATGGTACACTAAGCTGAATGGTGACATGGATCGACACTTGGAAAACTTTGGAAGGAGTGAAAACAACCCTAGACCTAATACCTAGTGACCAAATTTTACTTGAAGACTCACTGAAATGACAAAATTTGACTTTGACACCCTAAGACCACTTTGTAAGAGCATATTTGATCACTGGTGGAAGGCTTCAAAGGCTGACACTAACAGGTACCACACCATAGGTTACATGATTTTCAAGTGTATCCAATGCTATATTTATTTTTGTGACATTATCAGTGAAAAGTGTTTGCTTGTCTACTGTAAAAACTTGAAATTACTAGAGAGGTGTTAACACAGTTAGGATGTGTGAACAATTGAGCTTCCATTATAGCTACAAGAATAAATCACTACCTCGTGATCTTCATTGTCTTCACACCCACAGATACAACAAACTTTCTCTTATGTAACCATCTTTCTATGTTTTGAGTCATTTCACATGTCTTTAAGTGACATTTTGCTATATAATCCTTTGAGGTAGTTCCTTAACAAGGCCTAGACCATGTTTCTCAATTAGAAACTATGTTTTTGAAGAATTTAGGTAGGTAGATAGATACAATTTGATGAAAGAAACATCAAGGCAATCTAATACAGATAACCTCATACCTTTAAGTTACTGCTCCTTTTGCCTTATTTTGACAAGGCATGACCCTTGCATTTTTACTTCCATGAAAATTTGAAATAGTTCCCATAGTGGATGAAATATTTTTCTGCTTCTTCCCATTATTAATTTTGGAAATATGACCAAAATTCATGCCTTTTTGTTCGTAAACATCCTTTTTCTTGGGAATCTCTTTCAGAAATATTTTCATTTTCAACAATTGTTCCACACAACCTAGCAATTACGTAGTGCTACTTGCCAACTTCATGAGGACCTCAACAGTTTTTTTAGCATCACAGTTTTTCCTTAATATAAAATTTCTCCATATTTTAAAGGGACAACTCTATTAATTTGTTTTTCATGACCTATGTAAAAGCCTTAGTGTTTTTATCTTGAGAGGGAATCCATAAGCCTCTTCTTCCCCTAATAGTATGCATCATCTTCCTATTCCTAATGGGCATAACCTTATTGGTCTTTGACTATGATGTTTGGATTTGATCAACAACAAGAATATATGTTTTCAAGGTCATTTAAGGCACACTCGGGATCTTCCTTTACTGGTTCAACATGTTTCTTTCTCCATTTTTATTTTTTTTTGCACTGGATATTCTTCAAATTGTCTACATGTCCAATTTAAATTACAATTTCAAGCCATATGTCCAAAATTATGGAACTTGAAACATTTAGTCTCAAACATGAAAGAGGGGCCATAGTTATTTTTTGTAAATCTTCTTCTGGAGAACTGATAGGGATCTTTATATGCTCTAGAGTTCTTGGCCATCTGTCCAAAATTTGAACAATAATAACAATAACCATGAAATAAAGCTTGGTACCTAGAAAATTACTATTGTCTTGGTGTTCTCCTAATTTTGTTCTTCCTTGAAGGTCATTGATGGAATTTGTTGCTATTAGTATCATCATGTCTTTTTAGAGTATGGATCTTTCCAGTGTATTCATGACTTCCTTTTTCACTTATGATGGAACTGTGGGTATTTGTGAAACTATTAAGCTGCTCCTTATCCTCATTCTTTGATGTTTCAGGGGTTGCATTATCTTGGCTAGAAATCTCACCTGTATATCCAAGACTTAATTTTTCCAATGACGATCTCTGATGGATGAGTATGCCATCCAAGGCTTGAGAACTCTTCAAGTTCTTGTTCAACAAATAAAATTTCATTCTTAGAGAGAAACTCTCCTCTTTCAACTTCTCACAGTCTTCATCCTTTCTTTTTGTTGGTTCTCCATTTATTTCTACATCCTTGTTGCTTTATTTTCTTTGATTTTAAGAGTGATGACATCTGATTTAAGTAGGAAAATATCTTCATCTTTTTCTTTTAGTTGACATGCCATAGTTTTATTTTCCTTCTTTGCTTCATCTACTTTCCCTTTGAGGAGGACCAATTGTTCCATCAAATTTTTAACTTCAACTCCTTGCATTTGTTTCTTTTATCTTTCTAATTGTTTTTTAAGGAGGTGACTTCTTCATTTGTATAATCAACGTATTGTACTTGCTGCTTGAGTTTCTCATTTTTATTTTCCAATGTACTTATCTCTTCTAGAGCATCCACAAGTTTTTCCTTGAGATCTTCATTGAGGTCTTCTTAATTTTATTCATCTTTTAAGTCTTCCTTGTTCTTGGTGTCTCCAATTTTAGTTATCTTTTCTAGTTTTGGATTATATTTGAGCTCTTTGCTATCATCCTCTTGATCGAAGGTCATGATCAATGGTCCTTTTGAGTGAATATCTTTAAGATTCTCCCAAATCTCTTTTATTGATGAACACTTCTCCATTTTGATATTTATAGGATTTGGTAGGCTACTCAAGATTGCCTTAATTTCTCTTGCATTAGATTCCTTGTACTCATCTTCCATTGTGCTTCTAGTAACCAATATTCCCATACTTCAAAACCTTGAGCCATCAAAAAGTATTTCATCCTACCCTTCTTGGTACATCTGCGAAGCCATCTGGAGGGCTCCTTAGACTCTGAATAACGTCCGAGCGATCGAATTCCAGACCACACTAAGAGAACGGGTTCTACGCTGGTTCATAAAGTGGGCAGAGCAGAACCAAAATCCCACAATAGATGATATTAAGAGGGGATTTGTGTAGGAATTCAAGGTGTCATAGACAGACCAACAGGGGTTATCAAAGCTGTGGGATTTTAAACAGAGGGAGGTGTTGGGTGTGGAGCTTGATTATCTTCTATATTCAAAGGTATCGCCACATAGGACCCCAGTTCAAAATGGCCGCCACCCATAAAATATTCGCTGCAGGGGGGGTCCAGGGGGGGCGGCGGAGCTAAAAACAACTGCAAAATCGCCTTGTAAAAGTATAGTAATTTCTAGTCAATCTGGGCCGTTCATTAGGCGGATGATCTGACGGTAGAACTTATGTTTAGTTTAGGGTTTTTTGCCCTAGAAGGCAACCCCTCTCTTTGTATGAGGGTATTGTATTTGAGGCTGTGTGATAGATGTGTATTCTGTGAGCGAGAAACAGAGAGGTGAGACTGTGAGAGAAAACAGAGGATATTACAGCGGATTTGCTGTAGGTTGTATCTCTTCATTTTGTTGGATAATAGAAAGGAAGGAATGGCTGTTCGGGGTGGACGTAGCCCAAACTGGGTGAACCAACTATATCTGTGTCTCTCTTGTTTTGTGCATTTTCTGTGTTTATATTTCTGCAATATTTTATGTGTTCCATTGGTCCGTAATATATAATTTTCTAACAGGAGGGTGAGACGGCTTGGGAGCTCATGCAAAGGTTTAAGGATTCCATCGTCAAGTTGAATTACACCCTAGATTCAAACCACCAATGGGACTGGTTTATCAAGGTACTCTTGCCCTTAACCAGAACACTTCTGACACAATAAAAGATAGGAACCCTGTAGGATGCATTGGAACAAGCATCCCAAATAAAAGAAATGGCGAGATACCCCCATGAATATCGGGGAGGCACAAGTCTATAAGATCTAGCGATCATAAGCCTGTAGAGCCAAATCACGAACTTGATTGAGAAGTTGAGGGATCTCTAGCCCGTACGACCAGCCAATCCCAATGTTTGGTGCACCATTTCTTGGTGGAAGGGCATGTTGTGACAGAATACCCACGGTTGCAAAGAGTTAATCACCTAGGGGGGTGGCGGGGTCATCAGGGGCCCCTCCCACCACAGGGGTTGTGGTAGTCAGAGCACAAGGACCCTTCCCAAGAAGGAATAACCCAGACTTCTCTGAGATCTGTAGGGTATATGGACACCTACCGCGGATGTGCCCAATTATGCAAAAGTACTATAATGTCCCCAATAACAACTACTGTGAGTTCTGTGCATCGACAACTCATCGCACTAATCCGTGCCGAGTGGTGGATGCTCTAGCAAAAAGACTGGACATATCCACGTTAAGGATCAATGAAGCAAGTTGAGGGGAGTGAGGAGGAAATGGACGCGGAGGAAGAACAAGAGGAAGAGGGCCCTTAAGGTGCTACAACTGCAACCAGGAAGGACATGTCGCAAGAGAATGCTCACTCTTGAGGATACCCTAGTGTTCACAGTGCACAGTTAACACCCATGTGACGAAGGACTGCCCAGGGCTCATTGCAAAGTGGGAAGAGAGAAACCGACAATGGGGGGGAAATTTGGTGAATGCTGAGCCCCGGATCGACGATGGCTTCACCGAAACCAATATCAATATAGTCACCCGAGGAGGGAAGAGGACAGGGAAGGACCGCTACGTTGAGGACCCCCCGTTGATCGTTAAAGCAGCATCACCACAGAGGGCATATCAGCTCGAGTGCCAAAAACAATGTTATCAAGAAGCAACCAAATTGTTTGAGGGAATGACAGAAGATAGGAACCCCCAAAGACCGCAAATCCACGTTCCCACTCACACCCAGCCAATTGGGGAGTGGTTTAAATTATTCTTGAAAATTGTTGAGGATGAGGTCATTCTAAAGGAATTGCAAAAAAGCTTAAAGGCCACAGTATCCACAGAGGAAGAGGGAGCGGGACAACCATGTGAAACCTTGTCGAATAAAGTCTCAAGGAGAGTGAATCAGAATAAGAAAAGGAGCGGAAAGGAGTTCTAAATCAGTGTGCAAGGAGCAGGGTTCCAGATAAGGGATACCATGCTAGATTTAGGGTTGGATGTAAACATCCTACCCAAGAAGACTTGGGAGACAATGGGGAAGCCACAGCTGAAGTACTCGTCAATTCAATTAAGAATGGTGAATCAGTATTGTATATTTCCTATCGGGAGATTGAAAAATTTAGAGGTTGTTGTAGCAAGGGTGAAAACGCACACCAAGTTCGAAGTAATTTACATTATGGGGGATAAAGACCCATATCCATCACTCTTGGGGATTGACCGGGCATATGAAAACTACACTGTCGTAGATTTGAAGAAGGAGCTGATGATTTTTTAGGCAGATGGGCTAAGGGTGATCCAGCCATTAGATCTCTACCAAGGACCCAGGTTTTCATAGCCAACAGATGACAAGGATGAAACAGGGGTGCTAGACCAATTATACGCTCACAACAAGGAAAAGGGAGGACTACATAAATCCTACAGCCAGAGGATCTGTTAGCTGGAGAAGCATTCAAAGCTCGGAAACTGGTTCAGAAGCTACATGGGATGCATGGTAGTAGGGTGGATACGAACTGACAACTCGACGATGTGCAATGATAAGCCGAGTAAACTGGGGAGACATGGGAATGGATGACTACCCAAAGTACTATGGCCTTGAGCTGGTAGATCGTTTTTTAGACAGGGTGGACCAGGACATACCAGAAGACCAAAGAATTCCCCTTCTAGACATTGCACTTATGGCAATGCCAGCGAGATGGTGGAAGGCACACTGCAAAGTATTAAAAGACTGGAGGGATGCTAAGCAAGCAATGAAGGAGAGATTTGGCAGGGAGGTAGATCGGCCACAGGATGAAGGGAAATACACGGGGAATTCAAGTCCTAAGAAGCACATCAAAGACTACATGACCAGCTGGGAAAGCCAGGGACTGCCAAGGAATTGGTGGGTACATGTGTTTATACATACCCTTGGCACTGTCCCCCGAGCTTGGTATATCCAGGAGGAGCTACGACAACAGACGACTAGTTGGGGTACCTTGGAGGCATAGTTCGTCAACGATTTTTCATTCAAAGGCAATGAGGCACAAATGACAGAGGTACTCTAGGTAGTAAAAGGGGTTTTGTTCACCCCAGAGACATTAGTTAAAGGGGAGCATGAGGAAAACTTTATGCAATGCTTGTACGATATGGAATCATTAGGATTTGTGACCTGCGATAAAATTGATGTAGAACCAGAGGAGGATGGATTGGAGGGGCTTAGACACCTGGACTTTGAAGAAACAGAAAGGGAAAGAGGTATTCAATAGAACCCTTCGACGAAAGGCACCCATCTCCTACTAGTGAAGCTGAGAAAACAGAATGTGGGGATGGAAGATAAGCCCAAGATAGCATCGGTGGGAGATTACTGGGATGAACAAACCACCAAAGAAATTTTTGACTTATTACAAGAATACTAGGACCTGTTCCCAGCTTCAGTGGTAGAACTCAAGGGGATAAAAGGTAACCTGGGAGAAATGAAAATTGTTCTAAAACCAGGTGCCCAACCAGTAAAGCACAGACCATACCGACTGAACCCAAGGGTAAAAGAGAAAGTTAAAAGGGAAATTGACAAAATGTTGGATGCAGGAATCATATTTCCGGTAGATGAAGTTGATTGGATAAGCCCCATAGTTATTCAAAACAAGAAAGATGCAACCGAAATTAGGGTATGTGTCGACTACAGAAGCCTGAACAATGCATGCGTGCATGACCCATTTCCCATGCCATTCAGCGACGAAGTCCCAAATAATGTTGTTGGGAGTGAGGCATACTCATTCACAGATGGGTTCTCAGGTTACCACCAGGTCTAGATAGCTGAAGAGGACAAAAGGAAAACAACTTTCATGACTGAGTGGGGGTCATATGCATATAATGTAATGCCATTTGGATTAAAGAATGTACCTGCGTCTTCTCAAGGATTGTAATAGCTGCATTCTAGGATTATATTCATAAGTTCCTAGAAGTTTACATGGACAACTGGACAGTATACAACCTATTGAAGAAGCATACCAGCTTATTGAGAGTGATGTTCGAGAGGTGCAGACAGTTACAAATATCCTTAAATCTGAAAAAATGCATTTTCGCAGTTCCCTTTGGAACTCTACTAGGCCATATCGTCTGCAAAGATGGAGTCTGTGTGGACCTTGCCAAGGTTATAGTAATTGTCCATATGGAACCACCACGCAACCTGAAACAATTAAGGGCAACTCTGGGCCACACGGGGTACTACAGACAGTTCATTAGGAACAACGTAGCCATGACAGCCCCGATGGAGAAACTACTAAGGAAGACGGAAGAATTTATCTAGACTACAGACTGTCAAGAAGCATTGAATAAACTGAAGGAAAGGTTAGTAAGCACCCCCATATTAGTGTACCCCGATTGGAAAAAAATGTTCCATGTATACATCGACACATCTGGAATAGTGCTAGGAGCAGTCTTAGCGCAACCAGAGAAAATATGGACCATCTAGTATACTACACTAGCAGAAAGCTCTCTACGGCGGAAAGGAACTACATAACAACAGAATGGGAAGATTTGGCAATGGTCTACTCTCTCCAAAAGTTTAGGCACTACCTACTGGGTGCGCCATTCAAATTCTTTACAAACCATTCCACGTTGAAATACTTAGTAAACAAGCGAGTACTAGAAGGAAGAATATGCATGTGGCTATTACTGTTTCAGGAATTCAAGTTTGAGTTGGTTGTTAAGCTAGGCATATTGAATGTAGGGCCAGATCACCTGTCGCACCTAGATACAAGGGAGAATTACAGAGCAATAGATGATCAGTTGCCTGATGTCGACCTATTCAGGATAGAGGCCATTCCCGACCACCTAGAAGAGATTGCTACATTGATAACAACAGGTCATTGGCCAAAAGGATATACGATAACACAAAGGCGACACTTGTTGGTCAGAGTAGCAGATTACCAGCTCATTGTGGGACACCTCTACAAAATGGGCTTGGATCAAATACTTAGACGCTGTGTCCTACAGCACGAAAGAAAGGACGTCCTATGGGAGTGCCATGCAGGAGTCGCGGGAGGCCATGTAGGAGGCAAGGCCACTACAAGAAAGATACTACATGCAAGATTATGGTGGCCCACTATCCATAAGGATTCTAAAGCATTTGCAAAGGAGTGTGATGTCTATCAAAGGGTCGGTAAGCCTTCCCAATGCGATGAACTACCACTACACCCAGTCCATTCAGTATAGATCTTTGATAAGTGGGAAATAGACTTCATTGGACCAATCTCTCCACCAGCAAGACACTCAAGATCCCGATAAATAATTACAACGACGGAATACCTCACAAGATGGGAAGAGGTCACGCCTGTGAAAGACTGCACAAAAAAAACAGAAGTAAGATTCATTTTTTGAAAATATTATTTCAAGGTTTGGATGCCCAAGGAGCCTCACAAGTGACCAGGGCACACACTTTCTGAACAAAACCATTGAAGCTCTGCTAACGAATTTTATGGTTCAGCATAATAAAAGTAGTCCTTATCATCCACAATTCAACAGTGCAGTAGAAGCATTTAACAAAATACTAGGAAAAAGGCTGACAAAAGTTATATCTGCCAACCGGGATGACTGGGACGAAAGAATTCCAGTGACTCTATGGGCATATAGGACAACACTAAAAATACTACACAAGAAAACTCCATTTTAGCTCGTGTATGGCAGAGAAGAGGTGATACCAGCAAAATTTTCACTGCCCATCATGCTCATCTCAGAAGCTACAGGAATGACAGATAACAGTGCCTTGCGGGACAAGCTAAGCCAGTTGATGGAACTCGATGAAACCCAGTTTCTAGCAGAGTTCCATCAGTCAGTCGAGCAATGAAGAAAAAAGGCTTGGCACGATATGCACATCAAGAAGAAGTCATTTGAAGTCAGAGACCAAGTGCTCCTTTATGACAGCAACTTCTAGAAGTTCCCAGGAAAACTGCAGATGCACTAGTTATGTCCATTCATAATCACAAAAATAAAAGAAACGGACGCGGTAAGACTCATGCAACTGGATGGAATCCTACTTGTTATAGACATATTTGAGCAGTACAACCCCAATCTCATATGTCCATAAACCAAGGGCTTCTAAGCCCCTAAAAGTGTTGTTTCATACCCTAAAGGAACAAGGTCGGCTGATTACATCATCTCCCAGAAGTTCTCCCTAAAAAACTGCTCAGAACTGGTCAAAACTGGACCATACAGACTGCTCAGTGCTAGGGGTGCAATGCATCTCACCTGCTACATGCAAAAAGTGTGATGCATACTGAAAAGCCCTTATGTAGGGTGCGATGAGCGAGAGCAGACAAATGGCAGAAACATTTTTCTAGGTGGAAACCTAGAGAATATTCTAGAAAACTACTCATTTGACACTTGCCTCTCTGAATTCGCCCAGGGATGAGTAAGAGATCCTGAAATCTCCAAGTGGAATCAAGAACTATCAGTGAAATGACACTAATCAAAATCCCAGAAGTTGACTCACCCACGTGCAAATATCTATATATGGATCCCTCATCCTAGAGATCCAAAGGCTAGAATTTTGTATTTTGTAAGGAAGTGTTGTTGGTTTCTCTGCGAAACATTGTATTGTTGGGTGATCTAAGCTTTTCATGAGGTGAAGAGGGCTTTCATGCTGGGAGGATGGCGCTGGATCGGACAACTTGGTTGTAGTCCTCTCTTCTACTACTTCTATCAATAAAGCTATTTGAGTTTTCCTCCATATACTTGTATATATCTGAATCTTGTATTTGTGTATGAATTTGTATGGTTAATATACATCTAATCCTATATTGTTTATGGTTATATATCTGTATGCTTTGATGGTATTTTGCTGCTTTGACTCTACAGATGTTCTTTGAAATGGGACAAGTGAAGAAGGAGTAGCGAAAGCTCTATCAAGGGAGAGAGGAAACAAGCAAGGAGCCAAGCGAAAGACTGAGGTTGGTACTCTCTGCTTCTCTCTCATCTATCTCTCATAAAGGAAAACACAAGTGACTTTAAATTGTTTGTTTCTAAGATAGCTACCCGTCGTAGTGGGACTAGCAGCTCTGAATGGACACTAGTTTTCCCGATAACAAAATGGCAACTCCACTGGGGAGCAAATAGTTTGTTTGTTTGTTTCTATTCGTCTGCTTTATAAACTACAGACAGAGCCTGAAGTTAAGCCAGCTAACCTTCGAACTGCTTTTGCTATGCAACTGCAAAGCAGATCAACGTTGTTTTAGTCAATCTCCAGGTTTGTTTATGAACTGAACAATTAACTTACAAACATCCTAAGTGCCTTGGTGGTAGCTCAAGTAACCTCATTAGATCAGCCCCTGTACTTTGTGTTTATTGTCTATCATTATCTCGGCCTAAATCCCTAAACTTAGCTGCAAACTGTGAGTAAAAACCAAGCTCAGTCTCGTCCCTGGACCATCGCACTGTCTCTCATTGGCAATGTGGATGCATCGCACCTCCTGTGTGTTGCAGGTGAGATGCATCCCTGTTTCCCTATGTTATAGGTTCGATGATTGAGTGAGACTATTTCTGCCTCCAAATTTTGGTTTTTCTTCATTGTCTTTAGCTTTATTCAGTAGTTTTGTTGTCTATGATCAGAGTATCACTGTTGAACCTCTCTTCCTTTGCATTATTCAGCCTCCATTGATAAAGAATTGTGAATGTTTTTTTATGTATTTTTCATCATTTACAGTTCTCCTTTGCAAACAGTAGCTTAATCTAACTGTTGTCTTTTGATTTGAAAGTGTCGCAAGTGTCATTTTCAGTCAAAGAAAAGAGTGTCATAAAGTCTTCCTCTTTTAGACAGTCGATTACACTTTTGCCATTGTATTTGATTTGGATTATCAGTATTTCAAGTGTCGAAAGCAATTTTAAATTCGAAATCGCAAAGTGTCGTCTTCGTCTTTCTTTCATTTTTTGAATTCAAAATCGCAAAGTGTCGTCTTAGCCTTCCTTTCGTTTTTTGAAAAGAAAATTGTTAGTATTGTCGCTTTGAAAGAAAAATAGTTCAGATCTATACTTAGCATTCTTTTTGTCATTCACACATTAAGAAAATGGAAAAAAATATATATATGCATGTGCATTTGCATTTAACTACATGCAGAAATTTATTTAGGAAAAGTGCATCTACTGTGTGCTCTCTGCTCTATGTTGAAAGAATTTTATTTCTCTTTCCTTAGTAGCTAGGATTTTCATTGCAAAAAGAAAGTAAACAACTATTTATCATCTTAGATTGCATATTTAGGAATTGCATATCTACATCACGCGGTGAACCTTAAAGGCAAACTTCTTAAGAAAGATCAACTATAAAATAAACCTCAATGAACATAAAAACACTTTGGAACTTAACGCACAACATCTAGAAGTCTAGGCTAGAGACTATTCTGGCATCGTAAAGCCTGGTAACTATCGTTTTTCATCATAGGTTGGGTGATTCCTCCTCTTTGATACGAAAAGTGCCAGTACGGACTTGTGCTCCCACGTACCATCGAGTATATATTGGGAGACCACAATAGGCTATATCCTTTATCCTTAGGAAGTCGTGTCTGCCGACCTATCGATTGCAATGCACTGAACACAGCATTCGGGAAGATTGACTACCATACCGTAAAAAGTATTTTGCAGTTTTGCGATTGGTTTGGTAATCCCTCTGTCTAGATTTCCAAAGAAGTCACTTTTGTTCCTTTTCAGACTCCTTAAAAGAAAAGGTCCATTTGAGAACTTGTCACTTCAAGCTCATTAAAAATCGAAGGTGACTAGAGTCATCTTTAGTTTTGTCTCAACTCTTAAAACTTAAAAAAGCAAGTTGTGTCAAAGCATCATAAAATTTATTTTAATCAGAATAATGTCATTGTTCCCTCGTTGGTCTTAGGTTGAGAAAATGGAGTCTACCAATCAAGGATTTCCCCTTGGGGGAAATCCTAGTCCTTTCTCCTCTTTGGGAGATGTTGGTGCTCCACACATGGCTACATTGTCCCTTCTAGGACTCACAATTGGCTTGCCAGTATGGCTTTTCTCTACCTCTGTCATTCAAAACAACGTAATTCCTGAGCAATCAAATCAGAAACCAGATGATACTAGAGTTGCTCCCCCACCTTCTACTTTATTTGTTTCTCCCTCTCCTTCTTCCTCTTCGCTTGGTGAAGCTAGTAACACTAAAAACCAAGTAACTGAGAAGAAGAAGAAAGGGAAGGAGAAGAAGAAGAAGAATCCAACGGCAAAAGGGGGAAACCATGCATCATCTGGCGAAAATCCACACACTGCACCATCCAAACCTAAATCTCCATGTGTCATTTTCAAAGGAGACCACTATCATCGAGATTGTCCTTGCATCCCATGGATCTTAAGGGACTGGTCTCCCCGCTTGCACAATCCAATGTCCTCAACCTCTGATGATCATGTTGAGAGTACACCATCAACAAGTGAAAACAAAGTCAATGGAAAAAAAGGAAAATATAAATTTCCTTATAGACTGTGTGAAGGCGATCATGCCCTCCACCATTGTTCTTTTCTAGATGAGGCTAAAAGAGTCTTGGATAACCGTCCTGCTTCACCACAACGACTTCCTCCTAGATACAAGAAACTCTTGCCGAGTCCATCGCTAGTTGAAAATCCGACTGACACACCATTGTTGTTGGTCAAAGCACCTATCGTTGAAGATAAACCCTCCAAGTCCACACTGGACCAAATTCAACAGGTCGAGACAGCAGTTGACCCAGTCTTGTCTTCTGAAGGTCCACCTTCAGATGATACAGTCACCAAAGAAAATGAGAACGACACCGTTCAAATTATTTTCGTTAACACATAATCCGACGAACACGGGGGCAATCTACGCATTCCTTTACCGCAGGAAGGAATTTTGTCAGAGATTTATCCGACCATTTATTTGGTCCCTTCTCCAAGCAATCTAGTCGTTTCCTTCGATTGGAATCTACTAGGGAGACCCTGCCTACCATCTAATGTACCATTATAAATTATAGTACAAGCTTACAGAATGATCATGGTTGGTACTATCATAGATGAAGGGGCTTCTATGAGTATCCTTTCCTCAACTGCTTGGAAAGCGCTTGGTTCGCCATCACTTCTGCCTGAGATTTGCAATTTGATGGGCTTCAACAAAGGAACCAGTCGACCGTTAGGGATCCTTCCAAATTTGCCTATAACTTTGAGAAGGAAAACCATTCATCTAAATGTAATGGTAGTCCAAGGGCCTCTAAATTACAATCTACTCCTTGGGCGTGACTACATTTATAGCATGGGAGCTATCGTTTCCTCACTCTTTCAAGTGATGTGTTTTCCGCATGAAGGAAGAGTGGTCCACTTAGTTGACCAGCTTTCATTTCCTGGTTCAAACACAGCTACTAGTCAAATGCCATCCCTAACTGGTCTTTTTACGCAAGGAATGTTTCATCAATCTCCAGTCCGTCCACCTGATGACCAGTGATTCAGTGATTGTGAATGAAACCCAGGAGGCATGCGCCCTGGTCTGCTTCGGCAAAAAAAACCCAGATATAAGGTAGCTTTCCACGTAGGAATATGACTAGTCCACTCCCCTGTCCGGTTAGGAAAATGGAATTAGACTGGAAAAGGATTCCCCCGTCAAAGGTTATGTGTTTGGCACTGACAACAGTCACCTTTGTCCATTTCGATGGACAATGCCATGGAATCGTTTTGTCAGCCACATGGATGGAACAATCTTGCTAATGCAAGAACTTCCATATGGTAACCTGGAAACTCTACTTTGTTATACCTGGGGGCATGCAAACCTTTTTGCATGCAAGTGAAAAATGACTTTTTTATTTTCTTAGTTTGTAGGCTCTCAACCCTTTAACCTCGTAGGTTGGTCATTACTAGCTTGCATACAAAAGGCTCCAAAGCAAAGTTTCGAATGGGGCAAGCTCCCTCAAAAATGAACCTATCGATGAGACATCCTTATTATATGACTAGCACGAGCAGGTTTACGCGAAGTTCAAGCTCATTAAAAAATAAACCTAGCAATGAGCACATGTTCCCCCAGAGTTCAAGCTCATTAAAAAATGAACCCACCTTCGGTAAATAACCATTGCAATCGCATAATTATCAGCTTTTGAACCTTGGTCGTGTTCTTACTGTCACCTCCACTCTTTTTTAACTGATCATATGCCTCCATTTGATTGTTTACCCTTTTGAGGAACAATTGCGACCAGTGATTCTGTTAGCCACCTTCTTTACACTGTTTTGATTGAAAAAGTTCCAAACCTTACCTGGAACCAGTTGCTATCCAAAAACATCACTCGTTCCTCAAAAAACGAGTCTCCTTTAAGCTATTTTCATTTGACTCGTAAAATATGAAAATATTGCTGAGCAATTGGCCTCTCCGGCTCGTTAAAGTCATCAAAAGTGCCATCCCTCCTCTATATTTTAATCTTTTTGGACCTGAGGGATCATTACACAAAAAGATCGAGCATTTTTCTTGTTCGGCTCGTTAAAACTATCAAAAAGTCATCCCTTTTATATTATTTTATACTTTTTCGGACTTAAGGGATTATACTACGAAAAAGGACTACTGGAGTTGCCTTTCCATGTCTTTTTAGACTCTCTAAAATTGAAAAGAACCGAGTTATCTTTGTCATTAAACTCATAACAATAGCGACAAACTTGTCCATGCAGACAAGAGCAAGTTTCACTGTCGCTAGGTTCGTTAAAACATAGCGACAGGTTTTCCCGAAGGGAAAATTAAAGAAAAAGCATATGTTATCCTCCTCAAGCTTGACAAAAATAAAAAGGTATTGGTCAGCAATGACTCGGGAAAAATTGGGAAGAAAACTTGAAGAACTTTATTGGTAGCAAGTTGCTCTTGAACATGACACTTTCACTCCATCACCATGATTGAGTCGGGTTGGGTTATTCCGTTCACCAGTCATAACACCATTGGTCCTCCGTACCATCCATTTTTAGGGTTTACGCTACCAATCCATTTCAGTGTCGCCGATATGTTCAAGAGAAGTCGCTCAGAGAATTCACCAACCTAGCTTACATCTCATCCGTTGTAATACCTTCATGCTTCATTCTTTCATGACCGCCACCTTGAACCTTGTATCATCAGATCGTTTTCACCTACACAAAATCATTTTCTCCGTTTTGTGTCATAGATGTGGGATTCATTAAGGCCCTCCTACGACGGGTCACTTCTTGTCGACATCAGCTCATTATCCAAGAAGTTGACCTAGGAACAACCCTTTCAGTACTTTGAAGCTTTCATGCCTCAATGGCAAGTTTCTCACTTCTAGCGACAGGTTTACATCAATGGCCTTCGACTGAAAGATTTTGCATGGTGTTCGACATCAACTCATGTATTCACACAACGTGAATTGTACTGCAATACCTTGAGGTTCATTATCATTATCGATGATCCCTCTCGTGCCTGTTAACAACTTACATCATTGGCTGGTAATCAGGCAATGTCTTTCCATGTTCAACACCAGAACATCTTTTCGCATGGATCGACTTGTACTTCGGGCGAATATTGAAAATTTTGAAGACCCTGGATCTAGTTTCATCCATCCGAGCTATGATATATTTAGGAAAATAAATACATCAAATGTACATCATAACTGCACAGATAATCATCCAAGCTAAGGGATGATGGATCTACCAGAATCATCAATCTGCCACACAGACGGTTGTCTGTCCTATGTACATGAAAATGAATTTATAAAGCTGAGCATGGGAATGCCCGCCTCAGCTAGATCATGAAAATATTATGAAGATAATGTATTTTATTGTATCTTATTACAAGTCACCTTCCAGTTTGAAAAATCTCGGATCTTCGTGATAAAGCATTTCACCCAACATCAGAAGAATTATGACCTCATGTTTTAGGGGGTAATTGTTATAGACATATTTGGGCACTGCAACCCCAATCTCATATGTCCATAAACCAAGGGCTTCTAAGCCCCTAAAAGTGTTGTTTCATACCCTAAAGGAACAAGGTCAGTTGATTACATCATCTCCCAGAAGTTCTCCCTAAAAAACTACTCAGAATTGTCAAAACTGGACCATACAAACTGCTCAGTGCTAGGGGTGCGATGCATCTCACCTGCTACATGCAAAAATTATGATGCATACTGAAAAGCCCTTCTGTAGGGTGTGATGAGTGAGAGAAGAAAAATGGCAGAAGTAGTTTGCTAGGTGGAAACCTAAAGAATCTTCTAGAAAACTGCTCATTTGACACTTGCTTCTCTGAATTCGCCCAGGGATGAGTAAGAGATCATGAAATCTCCAAGTGGAATCAAGAACTATCAGTGAAATGACACTAATCAAAATCCCAAAAGCTGACTCACCCACCTGCAAATATCTATATATGGATCCCTCATCCTAGAGATCCAAAGGCTGGAATTTTGTATTTTGTAAGGAAGTGTTGTTGGTTTCTCTGTGAAACATTGTATTGTTGGGTGATCTAAGCTTTTCATGAGGTGAAGAGGGATTTCATGCTAGGAGGATGGCGCTGGATTAGACAACTTGGTTGTAATCCTCTCTTCTACTACTTATATCAATAAAGCTATTTGAGTTTTCCTCCATATACTTGTATATCTCTGAATCTTGTATTTGTGTATGAATTTGTATGGTTAATATACATCTGATCCTATATTATTTATGGTTATAGATCTCTATGCTTTGATGGTATTTTGTTGCTTGGACTCTACAGGTGTTCTTTGAAACGGGACAAGTGAGGAAGGAGTAGCGAAAGCTCTATCAAGGGAGAGAGGAAACAAGCAAGGAGCCAAGCGAAAGACTGAGGTTGGTACTCTCTGCTTCTCGCTAATATATCTCTCATAAAGGAAAACACAAGTGACTTTAAATTTCTTGTTTCTAAGATAGCTACCTATCTTAGTGGGACTAGCAGCTCTAAATGGACACTAGTTTTCTTGATAACACTACTGCAGGGATGGGTGAATGGTGTGCACCTGAATCTCTTCCGCAAGTGAATATATATATATATATATATATATATATATATATATATATATATATATATATATATATATATATATATATATATATATATATATATATATATATATATATATATATATATATATATATATATAGATATAGTTCGAATAATAAGGTTTCAGCCAAGCTTGGGATGCCGCAACCCATTTGTGGTCGAGGGGGTAGTGTTAGTGGTCACGTTGGTAGGCCTAGTCAGTAGAGACAGTAGCCACACATGTCATCCTCATCAGCAGAATACACATAGGTCCGAACCTTTTCTAGAATTGATGACCGCACAAGTACCCGTCCCATCCACCATACCAGTAGTTATTTCCCAATTAAGTAATTAACAAGGCAACTATCAAGATAGGGTCATAAAATCTTTCCCGTTAAGCATAAAATTAGTTAATAAATAAACCCATCATGGAAAAATAAAGACACCATGCATCCCACTTTGTACTTTCCAGACCACATCATAGTTGTGACGTACAAGTCAGCCGATAGCAGTAAGATATAGCTAGAATACATGGAAAGGTCGCTGAGTAATTAGTTGATTAAAGCCTCGTCAGTCAGGGGATGTCGTGTCAGAGTTGGCTACATAAATCGCAGGAGGATGCAGGGGACTCTAGAATTTCAAATCACAGAAGAATTCTAGGATCACTCTGAAGAACAAGGGTAGAGGAAGAGAAGCAAGAAACCTCCAGTGCAGATAGTTTACCGCAGAAGAGAAGCAATGGCGAAAGGAATAATATCAGTCCCATAGAATGCTCTTGATGCACGAATTGAAGCAGTGGATGATCTGTATGGGAAGTATGACAGGTCGAATCTGATCGACAATGACTTCACAAATGGATTCTAGTTTCCAACCATGAAAAGGGAGGTGTATGCGGAAGAATTTCAAAAGGAGGATGGCACCAGGACCTCCAAAATCAAATATGAGTTCAGGGGGATACATAGGTCCACACTATTCCACTTACAAAGTTTTCCCGTATTCGACACCCAATTTTCCACCATGCAGTGCACAAAATTGCTGGCAAGTAGGATGCATGGTGGGTCACTATGGTTGGACAAGGAATACCCCATTCATGTCAAGGATATCAATCAACTCACTGGGCTAGCAGAAGTTGGGAATGCAGTCAGCATAGTGTTCTAGGCTGGGGTCAAGCGGGGAAAGAAGCAGATGGAGGAAAACATCTATGCCAGATACGAGACAGAGCGAGGTGGGAGGGCGCAAAGCTGGACAAAATTAACAAGGATAATATCAGGTTTTCTTGCTATCTTATCGCAGGAAAAACAATGAGGCATTTCATGAGGAATGAGTGCACCTTGGACACCATTTCAATTGTGGAACACTGTTGCCAAGGAGAAGTACTCAACTGGTCAGCCTTCGTGCTCAATGAACTATTCGAGGCTTGTGAAGATGTCTACAGGAGGAGCACTGGCTTTGTGTTCGGGTACTTGGTAATGGCACTAGCAATGTGGAAATGGAGGCCACCACCAGAGAGGAAAATGGAAACCATTACCGAAGACCAGCCAATTGCGCTCAGGTACAAACCGTGGAAGGCATCGGGGATCCCAACACAAAGGAAATCAACGAGAAAGCTTTCAAGAGCTGGTATGAGCAGATGTTGGACACCATTCAGTCCACTGAGAGGATACCCAAGGCTCTCTTGGATGAATTCTTAGGCGAGCTCTGGTTTGGTGCCTCCCACGTGCACACTTACCTAAGACCACGGTGTGTCAACCCGAGCACGTTCAAGTTGAGGCCGCAGAGGTTTAGCCTAATGAAGGAAGCATTGCGCAGAGAGGTGGAGTCCTGGCCAGGAGTGGCCTGTGAGGTAAGGGAGGGGAAACCCAAGTACCTTTTCGGAGCTTTGATGCCACAAGATTGAGAGGGAGATGGGGAAAAAAGTAGTCGGAAGTAGGTAAACGATGATGTACTCCAGCCGATGTTGCTCCAGATGGAAGAAAAAATGTTTAAACTAAGATGGACAATCGCTAGCTTCGAGCCAGGTGAGAGTAACTATCCTAAGCACTTTCAAGGTTCCACCATGCTTTCCCCCATTATAACACCACCGCTCGCTATAGTGCTTCCCTCGGGAACAACTCAGGCTCCCTCCTAGATCACGATCCCCAAACCTCAAAAAAAGAGAGTCATCCGAACCCCACAAGTCACAAAAGCCGCCTACTAAAAACCTGAAAATTAACCCTCTAGCTCCAGTCATCGACCTCATGGTTTAGGTCGAGCAGCCAATTCCCGTAACCTCCATAGTCGAAGAGATCCCTACCACTACATTCGTCTCATTACAACCATCGTAGGAGTCATCCCCGCAAATCGCTTCCACTTCCACAACCCTGTCCGAGATCCTCCCGTTCGGCCACTGAAGGACTATTGCAGAAGCAGAATTTCAGTCAGTTGCCCGGACAGAGGGCACCACCTCGACCATGGTAACACCACCAGTAGAGAGTACATCACCAATGATTGGGTTGGACTCACTAGCAAGGAGATGTAGGATACCATTTGGCAGGGGGAAAGGACTGAACCATACTTGCCCACTCTCCCTATAAAGCTCACAGTCCCACCAAACCCTAGCATTACTCCAGCCACCCCACAGTTCACTCCACCATCACATCAAGAACACTCACCCACCTCCCATTCAGATAAATCCATCATCAATAGCCTACCCATACAACAACATTTCCCAGAACCAAGCACAATGTAGGCTGATACACTCCATCGCTGGCCATCGACCTAATTATTTTCCTTTATTCAAAAAGAAACACACAAGGCTGAGAAAATCCATGAAGACCAAGCTAAAGAGCACAAACAGCGGAGGAAGTAGTTGCACATGGTGACGGAGGAATGAGATCACCTACGAGAAGCAAATAAAGAATTGCAAGCCTAGGTGTATCAGATTGCACAACGGTTTAGATCAATATGGCCAACCGTCACCAAGGCCAACATTGAAGCACCGACAGACTTAACTACCTACACGTTGGTCGACTGCTATGATCACATACAGACAATGTGCACGTGCCTAGAAACCACCAATGCTGAGATGAGGTGAAAGCTCGAGACGATAAGGTCTGCACTACTAGATCCTGTGGAAATTTATGCATGGACGGTCGAGGGAAAGGTCATATAACTAGAAGTGAAGAAGAAAACCTTGGCCGAGGCTATCACCAATGGATATGCCATAATGGGCAAGGTCCACGACTAGTCAGACAGTTTAGCACTAAATAACCACTAGGTTTACCCACTAAGAGAGCAGATTTAGTCACTATTTGCCAGTACAAGAGATTGTACAGACCATACTCAACTGCAACAGATCAATGAGAAAATCGACATCCTCTAAGCCCAGGTTGATAGCATTGAGGAGGATTCAGCAAAGACAAAATGAATAGTCAGAGATCTATAGCCACCGGTTCATATGAAAGTTCTACTCTTGAAGGAAGCATGTGACTCCAGTGGCCAGCAATGGGACGACTTGCAGAGACAGTGGCCAACAAACCTAACATCGTAATTGGCCGAGGCATTCACTTAAGGCGTTGTTGCAATCCTCACCAACTGAGACTTGGCCCTTCAAAGATACACTCAGTTCAGGCAGTGAACAACAACCTTAGTCCCAAATTTGGAGCCTTCGTTTGGAATCGAGGAGCCACAAGGGCCACAAGGGAAAGAAAGGGTCGTAAGAATAAATTCCATGCCACAAGCCAGGATCGAGACAGAAGAGGCACCCACTCTGCAAGCAAGGATCGAAGCAGTAGAAGTGTCGGCACAAAAAAAAGCAAAGATAGCACCGATATTAACACAACCACCACCTGTAGAGCACATGGAAGTAATAGTAGGACCGCCAGAGGTTGAAATGACTTGAATCGGGGCCTGTTGGGGCCTTTGTTTAATTTTGAATGATTTTGACAAGTTTTGACTGACCGAAGGGAAGGAAAGAGACAGATGGAAGCAACAGTTGGGTGGTGGAATGAACAGTTGTGGAGGAGTGGTGACAAGGCCGCAGCGAAAGGCAAAGGAAACCGAGGAGACGGGAAGGCACAGAAGCAGCCGAGCAAGAACTGGCAGACCAGGCAGCCGGGAAGAACATGAAAGGGGAAGACCAAAGAGGAAAAAGGTTGTTGTTGAACCCGCTAGCGAAAGAAGGAGTCGGTTGCAGGCGAAGGGATACATAGTTGCAGAGGCCGAATGATAGAGTGTTGGGATCCGAGGGACTTGGTTGTGGAACTGATCTGAACCCGAGCGACTAAGCTGGGTACTTTATGTAATGCTTGTGGTGAATGTCGGATCATAATGTAACCTTTTATGTTAAGTTTATTATAAGACAGAGCCAATGTTGGTTGTGACTTCTGATGTATTTGGCCTTGTGTTTAGCAGGTCTATTAAAATGTTAAATAGTCTATCTATTGTACATAGATGGTTATTCATAGATTGATTCAAGGATGGTGTTACCTATGTGTTCTCTATAATGTATATATGTGTATGATTCAAGGATGTTGTTATCTATATTTCTCATATAATAGATATGTGTGTGTGTGATCGCCCGTTTCCGGTTGATATTCCTTCGACCCCATGATGAACCCTTCTCCCTTTTGGTCATAGCCCGCCTCGGGTGAGACTCCTTGCCCTTTGGGGTAAGGTGAAAATGTCGAGCTATCCTAGACTTCAGCGAACCATTGTTAGCCTCCTGTTCCTGAACCCAAGATCTTTTCCTTGATGACTCTTTCAAGCCAACAAGTTTAGTTAAATTAGTTCTCAAACTGATTGACAGAACTAATAGTGAGTTAACAGTGAGTGGTGACACTAATGAACTCCACCAATGCTACTCTAGTTAAATAAATATTTACTCATTAGAAACTCATGCATGTCGATTTTGAGAAAGACCTAGTTGAGACTAGAGTGCAGGGACATTGTACTATTTTTTTATATTTTTCTGAGTTGCATTGATAGTGCATGCAATCAAGAACCGATCCTTGAGGGATTGTGCTATTTTTAGAGGCTTTATTTCCCTTTAAATACAATCTATCCTTCATAGTAATTACACATTGGAATAGAGACTTGGAGAGCTTTTGAATTGGCTAAGCTTTGGCCTTGAGCTTTCTTATGAGTTGGAGATTGAATTTGTTGAGTGCTGGGATTGTTCTAGAGAGAACAAGCATTGTAATTTCATCTTGATTTTCCTAATTAATACAAAACAGATAGTGGAGTTTTGAGTTGTGGCTTACCCAAAATATTTATTGTGTTATGTGCCTTTTATTCTCTCCCTCTATTGATTATTGTTTGCTTGATGTTTATGGGCTTCCGCTGTAAAGAGTAGAACTAGATTCTTGTCTCTTTCTTTAGAAAATTGCATTACCTTGTGAATTTACGGGATTTTCTACATGGAAGATGAGTGGAGGCCTAATCTAAGCTCAAATGATCATTTCGACTTAATCCAGGCTTAAAACAGGTTGCTACAGGATTTCCTATAGTACTACAGGATGTCCTAGTTTTTACTATAGGATGTCCTGGTTTACTACAGGAAACAGGCTGAAAGCTAGAGGAGGGTAGGAGAGGTGGAATAAAGTGTGGGAAAGGTGTCTGATGGTGGGATAAGGTATAGAGTAGGTGTATATTGCCCAAGGCTCAGCCTAACTTTTCAAGATGGTTGGATTTTCTCAAGGGAGATGTCCACTTTGCTACAAAACAAAAATTCGAATTAGGGGTTGGTAGACTTGGGTAGTATGGGTGAAGAAGACTTGGATGAGGTTAGTGAAATGAGTTCTCCCTACAGATCAGAAACTCCTACAACAACATACATTATTTCCTTCATTTATGCATAACTTCATTTACATATGGAAAAGATGAGTTGAATTTAGGAAAAACAGAGTTATTTATGGCTAATGGTGAAATTTGTGAAATGCAATGCTTTCTAAACTACAACAGCTTAAAAACAAAAATGACAAGTGCAGGTACTTCTAAGGAATTATAAACAGTAATCTACTCAATCAAGAACCCTAGCCATGCAATGATCTAAAGAGACAAATATGTTTTTGGGGCTCTAAGAGTGGGGCCCTCAAACCATGATCCCATGAGGGAGATGAGGAAGAGGCCACTATAACAAGATTTTTTGAAGTATTCCCCTTCACTATTGTACCAATGATATACCTTTTCAACTAATGGGAGAAAAACTAAACAAGCATTCAAGTACTTGCAAATGGGATAAAATAGAAATGACTTTAGCAGCTAACTGTGAATGTAATCTAAGCATACATATACAAAAGGAAGAGGAGCATTTGCTACTAGGCTTGGGCCTTAACCTAAGAGCTTTAGCCCTCTGAGTCAACTCAATGTTGGATCAAAGAAACCCTTTCCATTATCACCAGAATGTCGAAAATAACATGAGAATAATAGTCACAATATCTTATGCTCAAAATTACCTCTCGGCTATAATAAAAAGTCAAATCCTATTTAGGCCCTATGCCTTCTTATTTATACAAATGAAACTACCAATAAATTCCTTAAAATTAGGGAGTCTTAGTAGAAATTCCCACCTGTAGATCACTTGATAATGCAATATACTAAAGAAAAATACTCGTTCTACTTCTACAAACAATTATGTGTAAGCTTAATCGAATTGAGCAAGATCAATTGAACACATCTGATAAGAAGAAATCAATCACACATAACACGAAAAATATAACTAGGGGAAAGCCTAAGCATAAAACCCCAACTTTGTGTTATCATACAAGTGGAAATCTTGTCCAAGTTACAAAAAGAATCAGTTCAAAAGCTATCATGCTCTCTCTGTAATCAAAACAATGAAGCTCATAGACTAAATAGACAAGTATATTTCCTCATCAAGTCCTCCAAGCCTCTATTTCTTTGTGCAATTTTCTTGGGGTCCAGTGAAGCCACATGTGTGAATTGGCCTCATCACACTTGATGAGCCCAAGAAATGGGTAATTATATGGGCTCATTTTGCCTCTTATTTCGACTTAATCCGCCATTCTCATTTTTTTATTGCATGTTTTTTATTATATTTATGCTAATAGAGTGAATTGGGTTAGTCATTATGCCATGTAGTCTAATGTGTGCATTATGCAGATTTTTTGGTCAATTTTGGACAAATTCAAAGGTTTAATGAGCATTTGGCAGCCAAATTCGAGGAGGAACAAGGGAGAGGATTTGTAGGAGGGTTTCCCCTTCATTTATAACCCTTACCTTGAATTCTCCTTCAAAAATTCGGAGCACAAGGGTCCACATTCCAAGGGGCAGCCGAGCAAGTCAAGTAGGACTGTTGTTTATCTTCAAGTTCTAAGGAGCCGAGTTCCTTGATTTTAGGAGGACTGTTGAAAGTCCCCATTTGTATAAATAAGAAGGCTTAGGGCCTCAATTTGTTTAGTTAGATGTTAGCCATTTCATAGTCTATTTTGCACTTTTTTGCAGCCTTGTACTCAACTCATTTTCGAGCTCTTTTTGAAGACAGTTTTGTGATGTAACTGCTATTATTTTTTATCATTGAAGATGAATCCAGTTTTGAACCAGCACTGATCTTTCCTAGAGGGTTGAAGCTCTTGGGTTAGGGCCCAACCCATGTGCCCAGCACCTCCTTTGTGTATTTATATTCTTTTGCTTGCATTCATGAGATAATTTCTGTTGTTTAGATTAATCTTGCTTTGTTAAATTATGTTGTTTTTGATGGTTAGAATAGTTGTTTTTACTTCAAGTTGCTTAAGAAGTTAGCTGCAATAACAGAAAAAAATCCAAAAGGCTACCAGCAGGTCTTGATCTCCTTTCTCCCTCCTTGGGACCATGATTTGAGGTCAAGGCACTATTGCTGCCACAAAAAACACAGTCTTTGTTCTTCCAATGCAATTGCTAGTGTGATATTTCGAGTTGGAGAAGTTGATAATAGTTGGGTTCACATGATTATATCCTTTCATGTCATCTACCATGGTTTTCTCACACAACTTTTTGTTCATAAAGTTCTGTTCAGCATTTCTCTGGTTTTAGGTCAGATTTTAGGTTAAAATAGACAAAACTCTATTTTTCGGTTCTTGCTTGGGTCAGTTTTGAGAAGTAAGTGTGCAGCTCACTTGTAGAACATTCCAGCTTATCATTCCTCCATAGCACAACCTGTACTAGTTCATCTTTCAAATATTTCCCCACTCTTTTGCCATATTTCACCAATCTGCCCTAATTCCTGTATTTTTCCATAAAGTTTCTTTCTTTCCCTTTGAACAAATCCAACCATCTCCTTCATTCCTGATCTTCATTAACAGAGTCCTAGACCCCTCAACATCTTCATCTAGACTTCATTTCCCGTTCCCATCATTTTTCACCTTCAAACCTCCAAAAACCACTTTCGGCCTCCTCTTGTAGATCCCCTGCAGCCTCCTGTAGAAGTTCATGCAACTGATTTTTCAAAGTCTGATCGCAATGGAAGTCTCCAGAAGGGTACTAGGGACTTCTTAGGACCTCTCCACACCTTCCTCACCATTTGAAAAAGCCAACTCCATTTTCCTTGGCCACCGAACCTCTACACAATCACAACCAGTCCAACCATAACCATAATAATTCCACATACAAATACTCAAAAGTACAAAAAGATGATTTCTTCTCAGTTCTTTTAAGAAGTAGCTTGAATAAATGAAATTTTCCTTTTTAGTAATCAATGGCACCCATTTCAGTAGTTTCCATCTCTTTTCTTGCACAACTAGGGTTTGTTAGGGTTTGCTAGGGTTTGCATTTCATTTCAGTTTTCCTTCTCTTTCTGCAAGTAGAATAGCCTCTATAGAGTTAGCTTTCTTCCATCACAGTAAAGCTTCTTCTGAGAACTCATAGAAGTTGGCTGAAGCTCCTAGTGAACTTGCGCCAGCTGATCAAGTGACAGCCTGCAGTAAGAGGTAGTACTTGTGCATACAGCACCGTCTCTTCCAAGTTTGTTACGAACTACCGGGTTGATAAAAGTAAAGAAGGAAGCCCCAGGAGTTGCAGCATTATTGCTGCAATATTGGAGCTCACCACTCTTTTTGGCACCATTTCCGGGGAAGTGTCAGAGTATTTTGTGATTACTGCTTTTCTTCTATTTTCTACTGCAACATTCTGCTAAGTAGTTTATTTTAGCGAAAGTAGAGTAGTTGTTTCATTTCAATTCTGCAATTTAAATTCTGCAAAAGTAGATTAGACATTTCCTGATTTGATTTCAATCCTACAATTTCATTTCAACAAGCGTAGATTAGACATTTCCTGCTTTCATTTCAATTCTGCAATTTCATTTCAACAAGCGTAGATTAGACATTTCTTGCTTTCATTTCAATTCTGCAATTTCATTTCAACAAGCGTAGATTAGGCATTTCCTGCTTTCATTTCAATTTTGCAATTTCCATTTCAGCAAGATTCATTTCAGTTAGTTGCAATTTGTTGTTCAATCCATTTCAGTTTTGTAGGTACAAGCAGAAAAAAGACAAAAATCACCCAAAAAGAGATTTCATTTCATGCCTCGTAAGAGTAGAGATAATTTAAAAAAATGTTTGTCCAACACCCCCACTGCTTCACACAGCTAACCTTCTCTCTTCTTCGGTGGCTGAAATCAAGAAACACCCTTAGGTAATTGCCAAACATATTTGAAGAACCTATAGGGGAAAAAGAAGAAGAAACCCATTCCTCTGGAGCCAATGGCTGAAAACAGAAATGTTGGGAGCAGTACCTTGTCTTCCAACTCATCTCTTAGAAGTGAGAATTGGCTGGAAGATTTCAAGAGCGAGATGAGGTAGATTATTGCCATGCATATCAAAAGAAAATAAGAGGAAGCAAAGAGGGCTTTAGCCATATTTTGTCCCAGGTGCACTAAAAAGCATCCTAGGAACGAATGTCCATTGCACTCTATAGAAGTGTGTTTAGTCTGTGAAGAAGACCATCCTATGAATCAATGCCCTTCCTTGCCCAGAATTAAAGCTGCATATCAGAGGGCCAAAGGAGCCACTGAACCACTCTATTTCATGAACCAAAGGAGGCCACATGGACCTAGACCTTACTAGCATGGAATGCAAGGGACATGCCAGACCTATTACAACCCCAATCAAGCCACTTATATGCCTCTTTGGGGTCCCCTTGCTCATCCTTCCTAGTCCACACCCCCTCCTTGGTCGTATCCATCTCAATACCATGCTCCTCCAGTTGCTCATTCGTTTCACTCTTATGCTCAGCCACAAACTCAGTGGAATGCACCTTATCAGGGGTGGAAGACCCAGTACAACTCTCCTCCCACTCTTTTGCCTCCACCACCTGCTCAACCACAACCATTGCCTCCTGCTCCACCAAGGCAACCCCAAATGCCTGCTCAATCGAACCCAAACCCAAATAACAGATAGGCCCAGCAAGTATATAGTGGGGAACCACCATTTCCAAACCTGCACATTGGAGTAGCTCAACCCAATTGCAAAGCTGAGGTACAACACTTCCAGACAACTCCTCTTGAGCTCAGTGATATTCACCATAGCTCAGGAAGAGTATTGCAAAAAAGAGATTATATTGATATCATTGAAGGACCACATCCAGCAGAAGAAGATGCAAAAGAGAAGATCAAAGAACCATGGGCTGCACTCGATGAAGAGAAGACATCATAATTAGAGATCGAGACAGCTCCCTCATGGTTACCATCAAATCCTCCATGTATTCAAGAGAAGAATCAACAAAAAGAGGCAGATATGAAGGTCATAGTAGAAGAAGACAAGAATAATGTTCCAGATCAGTAGAAAAGCCAAGGACATCGCAACTATATTGAGATATGGTTCCAGACAGTCACTAAGGTGCAGCATCACTCTCTTCCTCAACTATGCTTGATCCCTTCAAAGTCAATTCATTTGGTCTCTGAAATTTGGATATATGTCAAAGCATATATTTCAAGCCTCCACATCATTTTGTCTATCATCTCGATGTGCACATGGCTCCATTGGAAGTATTCTTATACTTGAAAATGATTTTGGTTTTCAAGTAGGGTAGGGTAGAAAAAAAAAGGGAAAAAGAAAAAAATGAAAAATAAGAGAAAAAAATAAAAATCTAAAGTGAAAACCTCCTCGGAGGTGCCTCTGATTGGCTCATTGATTGAAAACCTCCATGAGGTGGTCAATGGGTTGGAAATAAGAGAAAAGAAAAAGAGAATAAGATCCCTGGGTGAAAACCTCCCTTGGAGGTGCCCAGGGCAGGGAATTAGGGTGAAAACCTCCTTGAGGCGCCCTAGTTGTTTCCAAAAAAAAAAGAACAATGAATATCCAGTTGTATTGCAGGTCTGCAGGAGAACTTTAGGAAGCAGCAACAAGTGCCAAGAAAGATCTGAAACCAATAAAAACACCTATCCTACCCTCCCTCACCCTTCTCCATCATTCTTGACATTCTTGCCACCTCACTGTGCTTCTTTTCTGAAAACTGTGTTTTCTACTGGAGACTCCTGTAAAAATTACAGAGAGCTAAAGATGGATTTTAAAAGAAGTTTGGGGGATAGGGAAGCTTCATAAAGGGTTTATAAATCCTCCTGCAATTTTCAAGCCTCTCTTCCAACATTTCCAAGCTGGCATCACACCCCAAGCTCATTTTTCTTACTGTCCAAAAACTGCATAATGCTTTGATACAAAAATACGTAGAGCAGAAATTTGTTTTTTCCCTAACTTGAAAACCATGCATCCATTTAAAAAATTGTTTCATGGGGAGTTGTATAGGGATGATGACAACATGCCCAAGCAATTTCAGCCAATTCTAGTGCACGGTTTCCAAGAAATCAGCCTCCATCACCTTCAACCATTTTTGCATTTTCTCCATATCCGTGCATCCATTTAAAAACATGTTTCATGGGGAGACGCATATGGGTGATAGTAACTTGCCCAAGCAATTTCAGCCAATTCCAGTGCATGATTTCCAAGAAATTGACCTCTGTCACCTTCAGCCATTTTCAGTTTTTCTCGAAACCTGTGCATCCATTGACCAAAATGTTTCTATAGAAGTTGCATAATGATGATGGAAACATGCTCAGAAAATTTTAGGTCAATCCAGTCTACCGTTTGGGAGAAATGAACAAAACAAGTAGCTGCCCCATCAAAATCTAGCATCAGCAATGTGAGGGTGCAAATCTAAAGGTTGAAGCAGACTCCTGCAGCTTAGATCTAGCTAGAGGATACCTACACAAAGGAAACAACCACACATTAGAAAGAAGATAGCATGCAACAAGGGAAATACAAGCATGCAGCAGTCCAAAGAGCCATAGCACCTCACAACAAATGCACATTTCGACTTACAGGTAAGTGTCTAAACCCATTCCTCTGTTGCATCTGTATAATTCAAAACTGCATGAATGAATGGAATGGTTGGGATTAAACTAGATAAGTGGATAGTTAGCTAGCCACCCTCATCCAGTTCAATAGCGCTCAGCTGGAGTTCACTCTGCATGTGCAATCAGTCTGCTTGGGAAAATCTCAAAACAGGTAGTGGTGGCATAAATGGGAATGATTGAAATAATTACGGTAGGCGGCATAAAAGTTTCATCATGACACTGCAGTGGGGACCAACAGTCTGAATGGGGTCAACGTACACTTTGCCAGCTCACCCTCCATCACCGGAAGTCTCCATAAACAGTTATACGAACTCCTCCTTGAAACACTCTCACCACTTTTGCTTTCATTTGAGTCGACGAGTTCTTGACTGCAACACTCACCTACCACCTTCAGAACAATGAACTAGTCGTTCTCTTCCAGTTTTCAAAACCCTCCTGATTATCGAGCTGTACAAGAGCATTATTGCATTCTACAGGAGCAAGAACACCGTCTACAGGAGGCTTTCTACAGGAAGGCCAGAGAGCAGCTCTGCAGAGGAAAAATTCGAAATTTTTTCCAAATTCAAGCTCAAAAAGAGGTAGGCTCAGAAACCCACTCTACATGTGATATATCTACACGAGGTGGTGGAATTTGAAGCAAAGTACTAGGTTGAAAAAGGAAGGGGAAGTAAAAACAAAAGTCTACCTGTGTTTTTCTGAAATATATACAGTCTCTCCATTCTACTCTCTGCACTAAAAGTCTGTCTCTTTCTCCTCTGGGGTATTTTGTTGTGTAAAGAAGGGATGCAACTCTAGAGAATTAAGCCTGTAAAAAAGCAAATTTGCATTTGGTAGTCAGCTTATTTTGTGAAAGGAAAAAACATTGTTCTATATACTCTCTGTTTTTTTTAGATATTGTTTCCCTCAAACAAACCGTGAAGTATATCAAGTTTGAGAAAAGAGTTTTAAGGGAAGGAAAGTTGCAATTTGTTTTTGTTAAACAGAAAAACTCTCTCTAGTTCCAGAAAAGAAAACCTCAGTTGTTCCTCTATTTCTGGGTTTGAAATTTGATGCCTTCCTCCTCATCTAAGAATTTCCAGCAGTCTCTAAACATCATGACAGGGGGTTTTCTAAGGAAGGAGCCTCTGAATTCAACTAAACTGCATGAACACCCAGAAGTGGTAGCCCTCTTTACCAGGGCAAATTGGATGCCTTTCTTTGAAAAATTTCATGGGTATGATGAGGAAGTCACAGAGGAATTTTTATTTTCTTTAAAACCTCATTCAAAAACCCATGCCACAGTCAGTTTCAGGGGTCTAACCATAGAACTTACACCAGAGTTTATTAGCAGGATTACAAGCCTCCCACTTGGACTCCCCTGGAGCAAAGAAGAAAAACCACTAGGTCAAGTTGCCAAGAACACCTTCATAGCCTGGGAGATTTTTAGAAATATGGCAAGGGAAGATGAGGAGGAAACAGAAAAAGAGGAAAAGACCAAAATAGAGAAAGAAGAACTTGAAATAGAGGAGGAAATCAAAAAAGAAGATGAGAAGGAAGAACCTGAAACAGAGAAGAAAAAGACCAGAGCAAAGAGGAGGAAACCCATAACTGAAAAGAGAAAACTAAAACAGAAAAGAAAAAGACTAAACCAGAGAAGAAAAATACTAAAGCAGAGAAGGCAGAAACTAAACAAGATGAGAAGGAAACCAAAACAGAGCTTGAGGAAGCAAAGCTAACAGAGGCAGAGAAGACAAAAGAAGGAGTAAAAGAGGAGGAAGAACAAAAACAGTGTGAAGAGGTGGATAGGTAGGCAGTTTCCATGATAAAGAGGAAGATATCACATCAGAGGCATGGGATGTCAGGGAATATGTCAGAGCCATCAAGGATGAAGAGTTAGACTAATTGCTTAGAGGATGAGCAACCCATTCAGTAGGGGGGTGATGATGAGCCCCGGAAATGGGTAATTATATGGGCTCATTTTTCCTCTTATTTCAACTTAATCCACCATTATCATTAGTTTATTGCATGTTTTTTATTATATTTATGCTAATAGAGTGAATTGGGTTAGTCATTATGCCATGTAGTCTAATGTGTGCATTATGCAGATTTTTTGGTCAATTTTGGACAAAATCAAAGGTTTAATGAGCATTTGGCAGCCAAATTCGAGGAGGAACAAGGGAGAGGATTTGTAGGAGGGTGTCCCCTTCATTTATGAACCCTTACCTTGAATTCTCCATCAGAAACTCGGAGCACAAAGGTCCACATTCCAAGGGGCAGCCGAGCAAGTCAAGTAGGACTGTTGTTTATCTTCAGTTCTAAGAAGCCGAGTTCCTTGATTTTAGGAGGACTGTTGGAAGTCCCCATTTGTATAAATAAGAAGGCTTAGGGCCTCAGTTTTTTTAGTTAGATGTTAGCCATTTCATAGTCTATTTTCACACTTTTGTGCAGCCTTGTACTCAGCTCATTTTCGAGCTCTTTTTGAAGATAGTTTTGTGATGTAACTGCTATTATTTTTTATCAATGAAGATGAATCCAGTTTTGAACCAGCACTGATCTTTCCTAGAGGGCTGAAGCTCTTGGGTTAGGGCCCAACCCAAGTTCCCAACACCTCCTTTGTGTATTTATATTCTTTTGCTTGCATTCATGAGATAATTTCTGTTGTTTAGGTTAATCTTGCTTTGTTAAATTAGATTGCTTTTGATGGTTAGAATAGTTGTTTTTACTTCAGGTTGCTTAAGAATTTTGCTGCAGTAATAGAAAAAGATCCAAAAATGCTACCAGTAGGTCTTGATCTCCTTTCTCCCTCCTTGGGACCATGATTTGAGGTCAAGGCACTACTGTTGCCACCAAAAACACAGTCTTTGCTCTTCCAATGCAATTGCTAGTGTGATATTTCGAGTTGGAGAAGTTGATAATAGTTGGGTTCACATGCTTAGATCCTTTCATGTCATTTACCATGGTTTTCTCACACAACTTTCTATTCATAAAGTTATGTTCAGCATTTCTCTTGTTTTAGGTCAGATTTTAGGTTAAAATAGACAAAACACTGTTTTTCGGTTCTTGCTTGGGTCAGTTTTGAGAAGTAGTGTGCAGCTCATTTGAAGAACATTCTAGCTTATCATTACTCCATAGCACATCTTGTACCAGTTCATCTTTCAAATATTTCCCCACTCTTTCTCCATATTTCACCAATCTGCCCTAATGCCTGCATTTTTCCATAAAGTTGCTTTCTTGCCCTTTGAACAAATCCAACCATATCCTTCATTCCTGATATTCATTAATAGAGTCCTAGACCCTTCAACACCTTCATCCAGCCTACATTTCCCTTTTCCCATCATTTTTCACCTTCAAACCTCCAAAATCCACTTTTGGCCTCCTCTTGTAGATCCTCCTGTAGATCCCCTACAGCCTCCTGTAGAAGTTCATGCGAGTGATTTTTTGAAGTCTGATCGCAATGGAAGTCTCCAGAAGGGTACTAGGGACTTCTTAGGACCTCTCCACACCTTCCTCACCATCTGCAAAAGCCAACTCCATCTTCCTTGGCCACCAAACCTCTGCACAGTCACAACCAGTCAAACCACAAGCATAATAATTCCACATACAAATACTCAAAAGTACAAAAAGATGATTTCTTCTCATTTCTTTTCAGAATTATCTTCAATAAATGCAATTTTCCTTTTTAGTAATCAATGGCACCCATTTCAATAGTTTCCATCTCTTTTCTTGCACAACTAGGGTTTGCTAGGGTTTACGTTTTATTTCAATTTTCCTTCTCTTTCTGCAAGTAGAATAGCCTCTATAGAGTTAGCTTTCTTCCATCACAATAAAGCTTCTTCTAAGAACTCATAGAAGTTGGCTTAAGCTCCTAGCGAACTTGCGCCAGCTGATCAAGTGACAGCCTACAGTAAGAGTTAGTATTTGTGCATACAACACTATCGCTTCCAAGTTTGTTACGAACTACTGGGTTCATAAAAGTAAAGAAGGAAGCCCCAGGAGTTGCAACATTATTGCTGCAATACTGGAGCTCACCAACACTCACTGTACAAGAAGAAATAACAACACAATTATCTTGGAAAGAAATCCTTCTGCATGCAAGGAATATTAACCAAGGAATATCCTAGCAACTGATAGTACATTGTCCCTCCATTTGATCTCAACTGGGTCTCTGTCTGAACTGACATGCATGAGTTATGTATGAGAGAATATTTAGTTATCTGAAGAGCAGCAGTTATATGCAAGCATGCATTAACTAACTGAAATTACATTAATTTAAACAAACTATTTAAATCAATCTAACTGGACTTGACTCAGTAGCAGCTACTACCTCACCTAAAGTAGCATACTCCTTCCTCCAGTTCCCAGCTAGAGGACTCTGCATGGTTTGCACTTCTCCATATGGAACCGCCTGAGGATTTCATTGGCATACTTGCCTTGAGATACAAAAACTTCTCCATCTCCCTGCCACACCTCCATGCCTAGAAAGTAGTGCATAAGACCCATGTCTTTCATCTCAAACTCTCTTACAAGGTCCTCCTTGCAAGACTATATCAGCTGAGCATCACCTATCAAAATCAGATCATTGACATAAAGTACAATGATCAATGGCTTACCTTCTACCATGATGTGGTAAAGGTTCGCATCTGCTTCACTCTTGGTGAAGCCCAACCCGGTGAAATAGCTGTCGATCCTGGTGTACCAAGCATGGTGTGCTTGCTTCAGCCCATACAGATCCCTACATGCGACTCACTATCGAAGGTTTCGAAACCTTCTAACTACTCAATGTACACCTCCTCCTCAATTGTCCCATTGAGTAATGTTGTCTTCACATCCATCTGGTGAATCTTCCACCCCATCTGAGCTGATAGTGCCAATATTGATCTAATCGATGAGTACCTTGCTATAGGCACAAAAGTCTCATCGTAGTCGATCCCCTCGACCTATGAGAAACCTCGGGAAACAAACCTTGCCTTGTGTTTCTTAACACTGGCATCAACTGCCTGCTTTACCTGGTAAAGCCATCTGGAGCTCACCATTGACTTGTCCTGAGGTCTTGGGACAACATCCCAAACACAGTTTTGTATGATGAAGTCATACTCCTCCACCATTGCATCAACCCACTATGGTTGCTGCACTGCCTCCTCGAATGAAGAAGGCTCGGAATCTACACACTCCCCAACCAGGGCCATGTAACTAGTGTACCACTCTGGCGACCTCCTCTATCTGCACTGAGAAGATGGTTGTCCCACATTCTCCCGTACATCTAGCATCAACCTGTCAGCTTCCCTTGAATGTTTTCGCCCGTCTCTAGAAGTCTCAGCATGAGTGGATGTCTCCACTCCCGAATCCTCTACATGCGGCTACTCCGCATCAATCTGAGGCTCCTCCTCCTTAGAAACAGAAGGTTCCTCATCTGTATGCAACTTGAGCTCCCTCTCAAGTGACACTTGCATGGCTTTCTGCTCGTCAAACTTCAGATCCCTATATACCACAGTCCTTTGAGTGGAAGGCAAGTACACCCGATAGTTGTGAGTTGTATCCGTGTACCCCACAAGTATTCCCAACTCAGCTGTTGGGTCTAGCTTCTTCCTGGCATCTTTAGTCACATGACAGTAAACTGATGATCCAAAGATCTAGAAGTGACTTACATTAGGTCGCTTCCCAAAATAGGTCTCCATAGGTGTCTTCATCCCTAGTATATGGTGCGGGCTTCTGTTATGCAAGTATATTGTTGTATTGCATGCCTCAGCCCAAAAGTGCAGTGGTAGGCTTTGGTCATGCAACATCGCTTGAGCTTCTCCCACAATCGATCTGTTCTTCCTTTCAACCACCCCATTCTGTTGTGGGTTATGGGGTGTCATCAATTCCCGTTTAATTCCTTTTGAAGCACAAAAGTCCTTAAACTGCTGAGAGACATACTCTCCACCATTGTCGCTACGCAAGGCTTTTATTTTATTTCCTGATTCTTTCTCTGCCAAGGCTTTAAACTCACAAAACCTTAAGAAGGTCTGATCCTTCTTTTGCATAAAGTAGATCCAGCATCTACGAGAAAAATCATCAATAAAAATAACATAGTACCTTTGTTTAGCGGTGGAGGTTATAGAGAAAGGTCCACAAACATTTGAGTGAACTCGCTCCAGAATTGCTCCAGATCTACTGTCTCGATCCAGAAAGGAAGATTTCACATACTTACCCAAGGTACAACCTTTGCATGTACTCATCTGCTCAATTTTTCCCTTGGGTAATCCGGTAGAAATCTACTGCATGATCTTCAGGGCTCCATGGTGCAAGTGGCCCAGTCTTCTATGCCATAGCTCACCAAAATCTTGGCTCTGCACCATCTCTGCTTTGGAACTCAAAGTAGCACAGTCATCTACCTCCAGCTTGTAGAGATTATTGACTCAAATGCCTATTCACTTTATCTGTCCAGTGTCGATATGCCTCATGAATACCTTTCCTTTGCTAAAGACTACATCACAGCCTTTATTTTCTAGCAAAGCAATGGACGCAAGATTCTTCTTCAGACCTCGTACATACTTTACATCAGTCAGGGTGAGGGGAGCTCCATGCTCCCTCTAAAACACAACCGTACCTTCACCTAAGACACAGTACTTTCCATCATCACCCATCTCGATCCGCATCTAGAGATCCTTCTCCTCTAAGGTACTGAAAATTTTCTTGTCACCTGACATGTGGAAAGAGGCACCACTATCTAGGTACCAAACACATCCCATCATGGATGAAACCATGCATGCGATAAGAGAGAAATCTAGCTCAAACTATGAGGCTAGTGCCTCACCATCAGATCCCTTTGAAGAACCCTTCTTAGATTTCTTCTATGGACAATTAGTAGCATAATGGCCCACTTCATGACAATGAAAGCATCTCACTTTCGATTTTTCAAACTTCTTCCTACCAAGGGAAGAACCGGATTTGGATTGGGATGCCTTACTCGCTAAGGCTAGATTTTCCTCATCATCTTGCTTCGATGATGATCCATCTCTGGTGCTTCTTTTTATCTCCTCCTGCATCAGATCCGACCAAAGTCTTTCCCAATCTGGAAGTTTTTCTCTTCCATTAACCGAGTCCTAGTAGCTATGCTAGCTCTTAAGAAGATCGAGGAGTGAAAGACTCACCATGTCATCATCCCTACACTTCCAAGCTCATTCCTGCAGGTGGTGAGATTGTTCAGATATGTAGAGATCGTGTTGCCCTTTTCACACTTGATTTTATGAAGCTTGTCTTTCAGTGCCAGCTTCCTCTGATCATTGCTATTCTGATATAGATCTTTTAATGTTTTCCACATTGAAAACGGTGTCTCCTTCCCATGGAGACTTGAGACTATGTGATCTCGAACTCCCTCCAGAAGGATTCTCCTTGCTCTAGCCGCACACTTTTTCCATTCCGCCAATTGAGTAGCATTAGTGGGCTTGAGGACTTCTTGATCAATGAAGTCCTTTAGACCATTATCCTCTAATACTACCTCCATGCGATCCTTCCAAGCTATATAATTTGAATTTCCATCAAGGGCATATTCAAGTCTTAAACCATTGAATGCCATAGGTGAAATAGAGATGTGATAAGAACTCGATTTCTATATTCAGGAATAACAAACTTCAAACTTCTCCCTTCTTGTATATTGTTCTTCCTTGATCACCTTTGCTCCGATACCATGTAGAAATTCCCACCTGTAGATCACTTGATAATGCCATATACTAAAGCAAATACTTGATCTACTTCTACAAACAATTATGCGGAAGCTTAATCGAATTGAGAAAGATAAATTGAACACATATAACTGATAAGAAAAAATCAAGATAAATTGAACACATATAACTGATAAGAAAAAATCAATCACACATAACACAGAAGATATAACCTGGGGAAAGCCTAAGCATTAAACCCCAAGTCTGTATTATCATACAAGTGGAAATCTTGTCCAAGTTACAAAAAGAATCAGCTCAAAATCTATTCTGCTCTCTCTATAATCAAAACAATGAAGCTCATAGACTGAATAGACAAGTATATATCCTCATCAAGTCCTCCAAGCCCCTATTTCTTTGCGCAATTTCTCTTGGGGTCTAGTGAAGCCACATGTGTGAATTGGCCTCATCACACTCACTGTACAAGAAGAAATAACAACGCAATTCTCTTGGAAAGAAATCCTTCTGCATGCAAGGAATATTCACTAAGGAATATCCTAGCAACTGATTGTACATTATCCCTCCTTCTGATCTCAACTGGGTCTCTATCTGGACTGACATGCATGAGAGAATATTTAGTTATCTGAAGAGAAGCAATTATATGCAAACATGCATTAACTAACTGAACTTACATTAATTTAAACAAACTGTTTAAATCAATCTAAGTGGACTTGACTCAGTTAACTGAGCCAACTAATTACATCTCAAATTAGAACTCATCCTTATCTCTTTAACTAATGGATAAATTACTCAATTAATAGAGAAACTATTACATGTCCTCACATAGACTTCATGTTTGATTTTTCACAACTAATTAACTCATGGTGAATTAATTTATTTATTTTCAAACAGTTGTTAAGTCCAAATTAGAATTTTACTTCCTATTATAGTTTAGGGACTGACTAAAATACGAAGGTATCCCGAAATTCTATTTTTAGAAAAGCTATTTTTAGCACTTTCACTTTTCATCCATTGTAGCTAAGTTCAACACTGGATGAAACTGCTATTTATAGTAGTGCTATTTTTAGCATTTTCTTTTTTAGCATTTCTTGTTGCTATCTTCAATAGGCTTGGCTCCCAAACTCGAGATTAACTTGTCTTCGACTATTACTGACTTGGATTCCAATGAACTCAGTGGCCTCGGCTGCTTGTAACTCCGAGCTGATGAGATATGGTGGAGGAATCTTTGAGTGATTGAGGAGTGAAGGGGGGAGATCCAATTTCCTAAAATCCCTCTTGCTTGTCTACTTTGAGTTCCTACACTTAAATTGCCAAACACTACTCCAAATCTTGCAATTAATGCACATTAGGCCACATGACATAACATCTCACCTTTACCTTTCTTACTAAGTAAAATATAATAAAATATGTAAAGAAATGTGAGAAAATTTGATTTTAATAAGCTAGAGAGTGGCATTGAGGTCCATATAATTTACCTATTGATGAGCCTCATCATCACCCCCCTAATGAAAGTGTTTCTCATCCTCTAAGAAACTTAATCTATGTCCATGTCTTTCATTGCTCTTGTGGCCTCTCTCACATCCCAGACCTATGTTGATGTAGTCTCCTCTTATGGATAAAATCCTACATGCTTCTTTATTTCCTCCCACTTCTTTCTTTCCTCTTCCTCCTTTCTGTCTTCTAACATACCCAATAGCAATGGTGGACAGAGTTTCAAACCAATCCAGTTGATTTTGAGTCTCTGTAGTGCCTTCTTATATAGTGGGGTCCTTTCTAGTGCATCTCTCATTCTTTGAGGGGAATGATACTCCCTAATCCTTAGGTTGTATGGTAGGGTGACCCATCTCCTTTGGCATGCTTGTTGGCTTTCATCTCCTAGCAATCTCAAGGTGTCTTCAAAATGAGTGACTGCTTTGTCTTGTGTAGCTAGGTATCTTGGTGCAAGATGGGGATCATTGGTGATGATGTTGTGGGTGATAATGACAACCATAAAATTGATATGTTCTGCTTTGATGTAAAGAGGCTCTTTCTCTTCTCTTTCCAACACCCTCTTCACTTCCTTAGCCCTGGCCTCCTCATGACTCATCCATGATGCAAGGGGCATTAGTTGTAAGTCCCCCATGTTTGCATTGGGGTCCCACACATTCAAGTCTGTTAAGACCAAGTTGTGTAAGTAGAATTCAGATATCTTGGCTGTATCCTCTAGGGTGCTTTGGTCACATAGCTCAATGAATTACCTGCAGTTTTGGAAAGGCATAGTCCCCCATTGTGCTAGTGTCTTTATCTGGAATTGTAGCCATTAATATTTGAGGTACAAGGCATATGACTTTGGTGGCATCCTTCACTGGAGTGCCTCCATAGAGAGGCTTTCCATAGTGGCCAATTGGCTCTCTTTTTCCTGTACTTGCCTCCTCAACCATGTGTTTTCAGCCTCTAGTTGAGATTTCATAATTCATTACTTGTCTCTTATCCTACTCAACTCTCTTCCCATCTCCAGTAGCTTCTCTTCCATATGGCCCACATCCTATACATTATTTGATTTAGAAATTTCCATCCAGCGATGTGTACTTCCTCTCTCCTTCTCAAGCTCAAACAAGAAAGGGATGGAAAATTTATGTGGTATTACTCTACCTCCCTCAATGAATCTATAATAAGATCTTAGATTGGGTTGTGGGCTAGGTTCTTGCAGCTCTTGGGATTCTCCCTTTGATGTCTTTGGAGCATCTGTCTCCTCCTGTACCTGTGTTGTTGCTTCCTTTCCTTTCCTTTGTACTTGTTATCCTTCCTACTGCATTTTTTGTGTTTCCTGTAGTGCTGATAAAGTTTCCTGTAGGACTGTCTGTGTTTCCTGTAGGAGGCTTTTTCCTTTTTGAAATGGGGTCAAAGGTTCTTTGATTTGCTTTGTTGATTCTGACCTGGTGACAAGCCTCCTAACATAGGTGATTGGCGACTTTGGGGAAGCCTGTTTTGATGTGCCCTCTTCACCTTTCATTTCCAGGGAGACTAGTTTTTCTTGTTCTTTTGGTGAGTCCTCAATAATGATAGGAGTCTTGGTGGGTGTTTGTGGTCTCCCCTGTTTGATCCTAGTGCTCCTCCTTGTTTTGAAATATAGGGGAGTCTGCCTCTGCCTTTTTCATGTTGACTTTATGGGTGTGCTTAGGGAAGTCAAGGCAGCAACTACCTCCCTCTTTGTGGGTTCAAGGGGCACTCTTAGAGATTCATCCCCTTCCTTGGTATGTTTTTTAGGGATTACCTCATCATTAATATTTGAGGTACAAGGCATATGACTTTGGTGGCATTCTGCACTGGAGTGCCTCCATAGAGAGGCTTGCCATAGTGGCCAATTTGCTCTTGTTTTCCTGTACCTACCTCCTCAACCATGTGTTTTCAGCGTCTAGTTAAGATTTCATAATTCATTCCTTGTCTCTTATCCTACTCAACTCTCTTCCCATCTGCAGCAGCTTCTCTTCCATATGGCCCACATCCTCTACATTCTTTGATTTAGCAATTTGCATCCAGCGATGTGTCCTTTCTCTCTCCTTCTCAAGCTCAAACAAGAAAGGGATGGAAAATTTTTGTGGTATTACTCTGCCTTAGTCAATGAATATATAATAAGAGCTTAGATTGGGTTGTGGGCTAGGTTCATGCAGCTCTTGGGATTATCCCTTTGATGTCTTTGGAGGATGTGCCTCCTCCTGTACTTGTGTTTTTGCTTCCTTACCTTTCCTCTGTCCTTGTTGTCCTTCCTGCGGATTTTTTGTGTTTCTTGTCATGCTAATAGAATTTCTTGTATGGATGTCTATGTTTCTTGAAGGAGGATTTTTCCTTTCTGAAATGGGGTCAAAGGTTCTTTGATTTTCTTTGTTGATTCTAACCTGGTGACATGCCTCCTAACATAGGTGATTTGTGACTTTGGGAAATCATGTTTTGATGTGCCCTCTTCAACTTTCATTTCCGAGGAGACTAGTTTTTCTTGTTATTTTTGTGAGTCCTAAATAATTATATGAGTCTTGGTGGGTGTTTTTGGTCTCCCCTATTTGATCCTAGTGCTCCTCCTTGTTTTGAAATATAGGGGAGTCTGCCTTTAGCTTTTTCCTGTTGACTTTATGGGTGTGCTTAGGGAAGTCAAGGCAGAAGCTGCCTCCCTCTCTATGGGTTCAGGAGACACTCTTGGAGATTCCTCCCCTTCCTTGGTATGTTTTTAAGGTCTTGCCTCATCCTTTTGTTCTTCCTCCCCACTATTCTCTCCTCCTTCTTCTTCTTCCTCTGTTTTATTTGTCTCTACCTCCTCTTCGTCCTCAGGTTCTTCCTTTTCTTCTTCAGGTTCTTCCTCTTATTCTTCCTTTTCTTCTTCATGTTCCTCTTCTTCTTTCTCAAGTATTTCTTCTTCCTCCTATTGAAGCCCCAAAAATCGGGTCTACAACAAGGGGGATACCCACCCGGTCCGGACCTCTGACTTTAGCTATCCTGCGAAAATCGAATCAACAAGAGTTGGCGCCGTCTTCTCGGTAGAATTAATGATACATTTGAAAGTCATGCACTGGCTGTGTGGTTTTACCAAGTACGTCCAGTAAGAATCCCAATTTAACCTGGTTAACCTTTTGATGGACTCTGCTTTTTCTTGAGCCTTTTGTCTCCAACTTGTCTGTAGATGTTGTACAGTTTGTAAATATTTACATACCACTTGAGGATATAAATACCACTGGTTTTAGAGTTCAGGTTTTGCCTTTCGCCTTTAGCACTTTTTCCTACAATTTTCCGGGCTTACAGGCAACTGAGAAATTAGAGGCTTTCCTTCGCAAGGGATTTTGCCTGGCGATGCATGATTAGCCTTCGTTTCTCGATCCGGGTTTCCCTGGTGTGATTTTCGCCTCTTGCACGCTTTTTGTTAAAGGATATAAACCTTAAATTTTGTGGAAAGAACGACTTCGTAAGTTCTTGGCTCTGAGTCTTAAACTGTCGGTCTGTTATCTTAGCCTTATCTAGTACCCGTTTGACCATGTTCATGTATGGAAGAATCTTGGGCCTTGCCGCTATCCGGTGCAAGAAAGAACATACTAGTTCTGTAATCAACACCTTAGAAGAGCCATGTGAGCCTACAATAGCTGTAACCTCCATTATTCTGGGATTTTCTTCCTCGAGTAGACTGTACATTCCCTCCCAAGTAGTAATGCCAGCATCTCTGTTACAGGTGGTGTCTGTGTACAAGGGCATCATTTCTTTATCTTCGGAACTCGGAGCTTTACCCTTCTTTCCCATAATGTTCTGAACATTGCTATGTATATTTCTCTGCTCTTCGCTCCTGTAGTTTAAAAATGAGGCAAAGGTAATGATAAGAAAAAGGTGACGGGAAAGATTTGAATGCCGAAAACATATAAAATATATCACCCTACATGAAATGGCTCTTCGATCAGATCAAAACCATATTTCATTAATGATTGCCAACTAACTCATTAATTAACATTAACACGCATAACTGGGCATCGGTTTATGGAAAAAGCTTTTTCGAACAACGAGCCCTGTAGATCTGTGATAAGGATATTTTTCGATTTGCTTCGCAATATCGTAGATCGCAATATCGCTAATCCGTTGCGTGTGGCAATCATTCGTTATAATGTGTTTTCTGCGATTTTCAATTTGCGATATGCGCCATCGCATATTGGCAGATTGAGGCATTTCAGCTTAAGTGATATTTGAGGCATGCGATGTGATGAGGGTCTTTTGATGCGTGATCTCGCATCGCAATTTTGCAATCTTAGGATTCCGCTTATAGGAAGATATCCATTACCTTTTTGCGATGCAACGCTCTTTATTGAGAGAGTGATTTTATTCTAACTTATCATAAACTTAAGTCTTTTTTAGATTTTTTGGGTATTCTCCTAAGATTATGATAGTAAGTTTTAAAAAATGGAATACTAACGCTAATTTATTTCCTAAATTTTTTGAACAAGGGTCCCCATTTATTTAGTATTAGTGATAAAACTAAATAAAAAGGGGGGTTGTTGCTAGCCACAACAATTGGCAATTCACTTGGAAGAACCAGTTATCTCTGCTTTTCTTTGAATTTTCTAAACTTCCAAAACAGAAAATTTTTCCAGAAAATCAAACTTTATTATAGAAAGATAAAGTACACCATGCTTTCAGTTGTCAATGATAGTTCACTTCTTCTATGTTAACTTTGGTTATTTACTTCCTAGAGCTAGTCATTGTATCTACATCAGTCACTACTTAGTTTATAAATATGAAACAAAGGCTTCTATGTAAATCAGTTTTAAATATGCTCATTTGTCATAGGTAGAGCCTCTGCTGCCAGTAAGCGTTTATAGCCTCAATAGGGTTACCTGTTACTGAGAAATGATCCTGTATCCTACTTGGATAAATGTACGATTTTCAAAGGGAAATCCATATCCACACTTGTTGCTTTTATTTTCTTTTAATCCTTAAAGAACAATGCCTTGGTTTGGTAGCCAAATTATGACAGTGCCACTCACTTGATTTATAACTCTGTTGAACAAGCTGGCTCGTGATGAGACCCCTTGTCTTTTGATTGCAACAATCTCGAGTCATTGCCTTGTTGTGGCATGCAGTTTTGGCAAAGTTAGCAAGCTATAATATCTATGATCATGAAAAGTCGGCTCGTGATGAGACCTATTATTATTTAAGTCAAAGTGTATTGCTGGATTATTCTTTGAAGCTCATAATTCCCTAGGTGGGGAGGAAGTCATTGTTTCCTTACGAATAGCTCTGGATGAAAATGGTAGAGTTTTTGGAAAGAGATTTTCTACAGAGAATCTTCGTTTTGTTATTGATGCCTTTCATTTGACTGATATAAAACAAATTCCAACTAAAGGTCTCTTTTTATCAAAATTTACAAGGTTGAAACTAGTATCATTTTCAAGCTTATAGCCTTTAACTGTATCTTTGAATAATAATGACCAATTTTCTAAATCAGTTCTATTTATGCAAGCGAAAAAACAAAATCTTAAAAGAAATACTTGTATTTTTCGTGAATTCCAAATGTAACCATTTACAACTAGTTTTATTATCGAATTAAAAGAAAACTAATTTACAAAAAATATAAGAATGATCTCCTATGGAAAGTGTTTTTTGAGGATCTGCCCGTTAACAGGTAAAGACTCTCTTTTTCCTGTTAAATCATGTAACATAAAAGTAGATGGACCTATGATTTCTACAATTTGAAAAGGGCCAAGCCACATTTGTGTAAATTTCGTATGTTTGCCCTTTTCCTCATGAGCCTTATCCTATTTTAAAACTAAATCTCCAATCTGAAAGTCCTTTCTGGTTATCATATTTGAATCAAAAGAAGCTTTTACTAATGCTTGGTGATGAGCATGAGTTATCTTAGCCTGTTATCGTTGTTCTTCTAGCTTAAGAATTTGCAGTTGCCTTCGTTGTAAGGAAGAAGTTGGTGTTTCGTCAATATATTGAACTAACGCCAAAGAAGGAATCACTAGATGAGTTGGAAGGACCACTTCTTTCCCATAAACTAAATTAAAGGGAGAAGTGCCAATGGAGGCTTTCTGTGTTATTCGGTCTGCCCATAGAGCATATATTAAGGATTTGTGCCAATTATTATGAGTTGGATCAATGGTTCGCTTAATGATTCTAATTAAGTTCTTATTCGTTGATTCAGCTAATCCATTCCCCTGTGGGTAATAATTGGCAGAGTATTTAAGCTTAAAACCTCTTTTGAGCGTAAGTTTAGTCATAGCATCGCCAGAAAAATACGATGCATTATCAAACATTAAAGCAGAGGGTAAACCAAACCTGGTGATTATAAACTGATCTATGAAATCAATGATGTGTTCGGCATTAGCTGTCCTGAGAGGTACTGCTTCTACCCATTTAGTAAAATAATCTGTAGCTGTAAGGATATACCTATGATGTTTAGAAGAGTGAGGAATGATCTCACCTATTATATCCAATCCCCATTGATCAAAAGGTTGCTCAATATTGACTGGTTGCAAAGGCAATGATGGTTTCTTTTTTCTCCCAGCAGCAGTTTGACAGACCTGACATTTCCTTACATAGCTATGTGCATCTTTGAATAGTGTAGGCCAATAATATCCTGCATGCAGGATTTTATGTGTTGTAGCGTCTCCAGCATAATGTCCACCTGCTGGTCCATCGTGGAGTTCCTGCAACACCTTTTTATCTTTAGATTTCTCAAGACATCTAAGGAGAATAGAATCATAATTCATCCTAAAAAGTACATCGTTCACGAGCTGATATTGCTTAGCCTTCAACCTTAGGGCCCTTTTCTTTGTATAATCAAGGTTTGAGGGAGCATATCCATTCTTTAGATAAAATATGATATCAGCGTATAATGATTCAACATCGTTTAGGCTTACCTCATACATTTGTACTTCTGAAGATGGTATTTTGGAAATAAGCGATGCTCCAACCAACATTTTGCAAAAGCCTTGACCTTTTACAATATTGGTTGGTTTAATTTCAGCAGCGTATTCTTGTAAGGTAGTAACCCAATTTGCTCTTTTCTCACCCACGTCTTTCTGTACTAAGAGATTTCTTGCCATTGGAAACGGTACTATGATTTTTGTATGGGTTTTAAGCAGAAAGGGTCTGAAATGTTTGATCACTTTGAAAATAGAATAAGCTTGTTTCTCGACGTCTGAATAATTTAATTCATCCCCTTGTAGATTTGAACTGAAAAATGCAATTGGGGCTTCCACCTTGTCTTGATTTGCTTGAGTGAGTATCGCAGCATAGGATTTATCAGAGGCAAATGTATACAAAATGAAAGGATCGGAAAAATTTGGAGTTACTAAATATGGGGAATTAAAAATCACTTGTTTAATCAGATTGAATGCTTCATATTCGTCTTGGCCCCATTTGAAGATTGAATTCTTTTTAATCATTTCTTGTAAGGGAGATACGATTCTTGAAAAATCTAGAACAAATCTCTTTACAAAATTAATCTAGCCAAGGAAAGATTGCATAGCTTTCTTGTTGTGAGGTAAGGGTATTTCAGTTATCTCCTTGATTCTGTCAAGATCAATATGGGTTCCAGATTTTGACACTATAAATCCAAGAAGTTTTCCTTCACTTAATGAAAAAAAGGACTTTTTTGGGTTAAGTGAAATTCAATACCTTTGGCAATGTTGGAAGATCTGTTTTAAGTTTCTGAGATGATTCCCTTGTTTCTTGGAATATATAATTATATCATCCAAGTAGATTACTACTAATTTGTTTACTAATCCCTTAGATGTGATGTCCATGGCCCTTTGAAATGTGGCACCAACATTGATCAGACCGAAAGGCATCTTTTGATATGCATAAGTACCCCATTTGGTTCTGAATGTGGTCTTTGATTGATCATCGGGATGGACCAAAACTTTCTTGTAGCCTGAGAAACCATCCAAGAAAGACATTACTTCTGATCCTACAACTGCCTGTAATATTTGCTCCATAGGAGGCAAAGGAAAATTATCCTTTTGGCAGGCTTTCTTAAGATTTTGAAAGTCAATACAAATGCTAATGTCTCTGTTTTTCTTTCTAACGGGAACCATATTAGAAACCCATTTAGAATGTTGAACAGGAAAAATGATTTTGGCTTTCAATAACTTATTGAGTTCAGACTTAATCTGGTTTTCCAAATTAGGATGGATCTTTCTCAGCTTTTTTTGGACAGGTTTTTCATCGTTTATCATTGGGATGGTATGTTGAATGATAGAAGTGTCATAAGTCTTAAGTTCATCGTAGTTCTAGGCAAAGACACTTTTGTATTGTTTCAGGAGACAAACATATGCTAATCTTTCTTCAGGGGCTAGGCCAATACCTAGATTGATATTCTGCGGCTTGGTATCAGTTCCTAGATTTACTAATTCATAGTTCAGCGTTGAACTTTGAAGTTTTGAATTGGTAGATCTTTTGAATCGATCTTTCAGATCATATAGGTCTTCCAATTTGACTATTGATTTGGGCATAGCATTATTAGTGCTATCTTGTTGTAATTGTTTGTCATGTTGGTCCTCGTCAATTATCTAATTAGTTTAAGATCCCTCTAATGTGAGGAAGCTTACAATATCAGGATCATTGTTGAAAATTCTCCAATTGGTAATGTTATCAGGAATCGAAGGTCTAAAGATTAATTCGATTGAAAATCTATCAGGGCTATAGTCTTTTGAGGGAATGAGCTTGGAAGCTACGTTTGCCAAGAGGTCAGCACTAGCATTTTGGAGTCTGGGAATTGATGAAATATTGAATGCTATAAAATGTTCAGTCAGATCTTGTACTAAAGATTGATAATGCTTTAAATGACCTGATAGACAATGTATAGTATTTCATACCTGTCTGATTACAATTTCAGAATCTCTGAAGACTTGTAGATATTTGATATCTAATCCGATTGCTTTGTATAATCCTTGGACTAAAGCCTCATACTCTACAGTATTATTGGTGCAATCGAACTCAAGTCTACAAGTTAGCATAGTTTTGTTTCCCTCTGGACTGATTAATACGCATCCTGCTCCTCATTCATTGGACTTGGAACTGTCAAAAAATAACTTCCAAAATAAAGATTTATTTACAGGACTATCTACGAAATTAACACATTTAGAACTATCTGTTTGAGAAAAAATTTCTACTTGAGATAAAACAGAATGTTCTAAGTAAGGTGAAGTATGAGCATTAAAATTTCCTAAGAAAGAGTCAACATAATAGTTGCCAATTATATTGTTGTTGTATGCTATAGGTTCATGTTCTCCTTCCAATTCTGTTACTATGTATTTCTGATGTCTTTCTCGCTCAACCTTTATCTAATTTGGTTTACCATTGTAAGGGAGCCACATATGCGACCAATCAGTTGCAAAATATCCATGAAGTTTTTCAGATCAATCTCTGCTAAGAATTAGGCCATAAAATTCTGGAATGTCTACAACTAAAATATCGATAACTTGACATACCTTTGGATTAGATGACAACCTTATGGTAACTTGATTTAGTTTGCCGATCACTTCAACCTGTGACTGGTCCAGCTGAACTATGTGTACTGTAGATTTTTGAGATTGAACATTCAACTTTTCACATATTGATTTAGGTAAGATATTAAATGAAGCTCCTGAATCCACTAAACAATTATGCAATTTTTTGTTGAAAACATCATAAGTAAGGAGAAATGGGGGAGTATGAGATCTTGAACTTCCTCCAATTAGAGCGATATCGTTTTGAATCAACTTTATTAATCACATTAGTTGGAGGTCTTCCCATCTCGTGAGAAGCTTGCGAGATTACAGCAGTGGGCAGAGGTGCAACCGGTATTGCATGTAATTATTTCAAAAGTATCTTTTGCTGATGTTTTAACTTTCTCAATTCATAAAAAGTGATGTTAGCCCTAGTATTCTTCATGTCTTCTATGATATTATACTCCATCTCATCAGAAATGATCAATGTTTTAGATGGATTTGGTGAATCTGTTTGGACTGGGCTTGTTTGAGTCGCTTTGGGTGACGTTTTCTTAGTTGCGACTTTATCCTTAAGCATTGAGCTTGCGCTCTTTGGCTTAGGAGTAGGTTGAGGAGGATCGAGTTGATTTCTACTTCTAGTACTAACTGGTGATGCCTCTTGATCCTCTTCATCTGGGAAGATGAAATCCCACATGACTTGTACTTCTACAACTTCTTCTTCATCGGTAGGCTCTTCGTTAGCAATTTCCTCTTATTCTTCTTCTGATTCAACACTTGTGATAGCATTGGGAGGCTTTGAATCAGTCAAATGATTTCTTCTATAAGGCTTGTAAGGCTTTTTAGAAGAAGTCTCTGCTACTTGTTTCTTAATGTCAACCATTTCGTTAGACATGGTTTTCAAAACTTTCTGCAATCCTTATAAATTGAATGCATCTTTCAATTGTTTCTTCTTTGGATCTTCTTTAAAAGTAACCTTCTTAGATTTTTGTTCATCAATGGCATTTTTCTTTTCTAGGGCTATGATACGTTTCTCTATCGCTATTTCTTCCTTCATATTGTCGACTAAATTTGTTTTGTTAGCCCTATCAACGAAGATTGCTATGTTTGATGGTAAAGCAGAGATGTACCATTCACTTCAAACTTCTTCGCTAGGCTTGGATGCAATAGGAATTTTGTTCAAAAGTTTATTGAAACACGAATTAAAATCTTTGATAGGTTCCTTTGACTCAGCTCTAAGGTTAGACAAGTCATTGATCAGTGTCGCAGTAGACCTGTCATCACCGAACTTAGTCAAGAATTGTTCTTGTAAAATATCCCAACTAGTGATAAATTTGGATGTAATGAGAAATACCATGATCCGGCTGCTCCTTGCAAAGTGTAAGGAAAGATTCGAATGACAACATCTTCATCAGTAACCCCATTGATATTTATAGATAACATACAGTTGTTTATATGTTCTTCTGCTAGCATGCCTGCTTCAGGATTGAATTTAGGCAGCCATTTTTCAGGATGGGACGGTATTTGACTCAAGGGCGCAGGCATTAAGACTGCCCCTGGGTTATTCCATGGAGTTTGGGCCATCATTGAACTACTAACAGATGAAAGTCCAGAAGATGATCCCTGCGGTTGGGAAGATGAGGATATTACAGTTCCAGATGATTGAGAAGGAGATGATGAAGTTCCAGTAGTGTGGTGAACAATAATCTGAAGTGGAGGGGTGGATGGTTGACTTCGCGGTGGAGAGGTTGAGATGGATGATGATGACGAAAGAGTCTCACTATCAGACCCTTTAGGTGATTTCCTTGCTCTCTTCCTTATAGGTAGAGGTAACTCAGTTGGTTCTATTAGTTTCAGTCTTTCCAGCCTTCCTCCAGTGATCAAATATGCTCTTACAAAGTGGTTTCAGAGTGTTAAGGTCAAATTTTGTCATTTCAAAGAGTTTTCAAGCAAAATTTGGTCACTAGGCATTAGGTCTAGGGTTTGCCTTAACTCCTTCTAAAGTTGTCAAAATGTTGGTCCATCTCACCATTCAGCTGAGTCTATCATCATTCATAGGGTTTTCATTGTCATGTCAGTGTCTAATGAGTCATTTTACATCTTGTTCATGCTTCAGTTGTGCCTTGGCAAGGTCATTTCCCTCTCCTAGGGTTTTGAAAGCCAATTTCTCTTGGATGGTCAAATCACCGGCAAAACTTGTTTCCTGATGTTCATACACCTTCCCCTATCCTTAAAGTACCTTATCAAACACTTCCCATCCCTTAGATCTGCCAAATTCCTAATTTTTGCACAAACCCTAGTTTCTAGCTACAATCTGGCAATTTTCTAGGTTTGGCCTGTGTTTTGCCCTTTTGAACCCCTTCCCCTCACTCAATCTATGAGATTCCATTTTCCCCTGCTTCCTAACATCCCTCCCCACTCCCAAAAATTTCTCCAAGAATTTAGAAGCCCCCTATCCCCTTCATTTCTCTCCATTTCGACAAAATTCCTTGTTTCACACATCGGGACAAGTCGCACTCAAATGATGTTCCAGAGCAATAAAAGATGAATTTTGGAAAACGGAGAGAGGTTTTTGTCCAAAACATGCCAAAGAAGAAAAATCTCCTTCATGTTTTGTACAGGTGTCATGGTTTTAGAGAAATGTCAAAATTACAATTGTCAGATCCAAGGTGGTTGGCCAAGGCACAAAAAAGGAGAAAGAGGCCCGATCCCCTCCATATCTTGGCTGAGGCTTCACTCAAGGATCATGGAACTCAATAGCCTAGCCACAGCTCAAATCTCAAAAAAAAATTGAGAATTTTGGGTAATTTTGGCAATTTTTGGAAATTTACAGGTTTTGGCTCCTCAACGGGTCTCACCCCCGAAAGCTGTCTTGGGAGAATTAAGTTGTGACAGGGAAAATGACCTCCAAATTCAAAAATTCCAGTTGAGTTGGAAAGTAGACTCGCAGACCTTTCCAACGAGCTATCCTGCACCCAATTATGACACCTGCAAGTGCCTCAAACAGAGCTCCCAATGTGCGCGACCCGTTGAGCAGATGTGCGCGACCCGTTGAGCAGATTTTGCCAGAATTGACTTGTTCAGCCCAGAAAACGCAGATTTGACTCTTTTTGACTTTTTGAGGTTAATGATGGTCCTCTTGGATGTAATTGTGACACTTTTTAGATACTTTTACTCTTGTTTAACACTTCTAGAAGATTCATTTATGTAAAGGGTAAAAATTGAATGTATGAACTGGTTTCCAAGTTTATAGAGGCAAGTTGTTTTGACTGCCTATTTTGTAGTGCTCAGTTTAGAATTAGTTGAAACAGCTCCTAGAAGGATGAGCTCGACCCCTAGAGGCAAGGGAAGAGGTTGGCTTGCCTATATTATGTATTTTCTTAATCATTTTCAGAGGTTGGAAGGTTGGACTCTTGAGGGAGAAGTTATCACTGTATTATTTCACTTGTATCTCTGCAATTTTTGGCTAAGGAAGACCAGGGTTTTGCAGTCATCTTTGGGATTCTTGTGGACTCATGTGTTGATGGTGTGTTTCTTAATGTTCTTGTAAGCTTTGTTATGTGATTCATTTCCTTTCTTTACTGCTGCACATTAAACAAATGAAGTGTTAAAGTATGAATTCATGCTAGCCATGCTCTGCTTTTAAATTTGTTTAATTTCAATGTTTTCTTCTGTCTAAAGAGAATTCAAAGTGATTTTTTGCTCTCTTTAGCTCCTCATCTTTCATTCCTAATCATCCATCTCAATTTAAGGCATCAATACTGTTTCCTACCTCGCCCCAAAGAACCCCCTGCAGAAACTGTGTCAAATCCCCGCACCCAAAATTGCAATTCCCCAATTTGCCACCAAAAACCCAAAAAACCCCAAATCAACCTTTTAAATCAGTTTACTAGCCTAATATCAGTGTTACCTTGTTGGTCATCTCATCCCATTGAAGATCTACCGAGATTGACCGGAGAGAGCCTTCTCCTGCCCCGTAGGGCTAGCTACGAGGCTGAATGGTTTGATGTAGCCTTGAGGTTTACCTTTCTCAGCCTGAGGTGAAATTTCAAGCGCTAACATACTGGCGACCATACTGGGGAGAACAAACTTGTTTGTGGGTTGATTTGTTTGTTTCATAAGTCTTAGACGGAGCCTGAAGTTACGCCAGGTAGCCTTCGAAAACGCTCTTGCATTGCATCAGCGCAAGTAGATAAACGCTGCTTCAGTCAATCTCCGTGAGCTTGTGAATACGACCACTTCATTTGCATTTCACCCCAGCACATATATCAAGTTCAGATCTGATGGTTGATGGTGGACAACGATCAGACACTTGAAAGGCTGAAATCATTCACCTGGCGACTCTAAATCTGTTTTGAGATCAGATCCAAAGACTCCACTGGAGGATGATCCCGACCAGCAAAAACATGAAAGGAGAATATGGACAGATCAGGTACTCAAGTTGGAATTTTATCCAAGATATTTTGTTCTTTGTTCTAAATTATTTCTCCTCTTTTCCTGAGAATGTAAAAAGGGCTTTGCAAAGTATACTGTATTTGAGAAGAGATCCTCGACCTATAGTTAATTCTTTTCCTTCGAAGATTGTGAATACCAAAGATTTGCATACCTTTGAGCTTGATCAAGACCTTTCTTCCGAATTTTGTGATGGCCATCTTCAAGTTGATGAACCTCAAGTGACCAAAACTAATTCTATACCTGCTGTACATACCCCTATACCTTGTAAAATTCCAGATCGGTATAAACCTCTTGTTTTACCTTCTGTTCTTCATGTTTTCCCCAAAAACTATGATCTATACTTGCCGATGTTTGATGGTGAATGTAAGAATGTCAACGTTGAGCAACATGTCCAGAATTTTGAGAATTTTCTAGATCTTTTTGAAGTTGATGAAGAAGATGTTAGTATAAGGCTTTTTGCTCTTTCTTTGCAAGCCAAAGTGAAGAGTTGGTTCAAAGCCCTGCCTGATGCGAGCATCTCAGATTTCCAGCAGTTTGTCAAAGTTTTTCTCGATAGGTGGATGATCGGGCAAAACCTTTTCTTGATTGTAGAAGAGTATAACCATCTGAAAAGATTGCCAGGGGAGACAGTACAACAATTTTCAGCCAGATTTAACCAAGTTTATTATTCGATGCCAGTTGATATTAGACCTTCTAGATCTGCTCTCTTGCACTATCCGGGTGCCTTTGATCCAGAGATGGAGTTTCAGCTTAGGGAAAGGGATATTGCAACACTTCATGAGATGCAAAACAGTGCAGTAAATGTAGAGGCACATCTGCTGATCCGAAGGGCAAGGATGAAGGAAGAAGAGATGAAAAACATAGATCTGGCCGAATCAACATCTCTAGAGGTGAAACTTGATTCTTTGGTAAGTGCAGTGGAAAGGATGATGGACAAGATCAACACAAGGAAGGATTATGATGTTCAAGCTCATGGTTCGCTGTTTGAAGAAGAACAAGTTGTTGATCCAAAATATTTTGTTTCTTACCCTAGTTGTCGTAGTGATTGTTTTATATATCATTTTGAAGAAGAGAGAGCTGTTGATATGATGTGTATGTTTGATGATGATTTGCCTCATTATGATCAGTATGATGATGATTATGTTCTCCAAACAAACGCTAATCTTGCAGACAAACCAGCAGCTAGTTTGTGGGAGGAAAAAGTTCATTTTCAGCAGCTTGAATACAATGTTCAGCCATCACATATCATCTATGACAGTGATGAGGAAAGTGCATAAAATTGGGAAGTAAGTGAAGGATCTTTGCCTCTTTGTTTTGATTCATTTCAGTTCATCAGAGACAACTTCCATGAAATTAGGAATCAGCTGTCAACAAGTCTTGATCTAGACCATCTTGAAGGCAATAAAAACTTTGTTCAAGACTTCTCATATTCAGATTTGCAGCCCCCAAATGCCATTGGTTGCCAAGTTGCAGATGAAGGCATGGAAGTTGACATATTTGATCAAATGATACAAGAAGGTTCCCTACCTTTTTGTTTCGAATCATTTCAGTTTTTGAAGGGTAGGTTGTATAGTAAAACTTTAAATGGACAGCCTATAACAAATCGGCAATTTTTCAGGGTTAATGTTGAGGATGAGACAGATAACAAAATTCTTGAGCAGCTTGTAGCATCAGATTTGCAGCCACCAAATGACCTTGAAGGGCAGACTACAGATGAAGCTGTGGAAGATGATTTGATGATGCAGGAAGATTCTATACCCTTTTGTTTCGAAGCATTTCAGTTTATAAGGCAGAATCTTCGTAAAATCTCACAAGAAAAAGATGAACAGCTAGAAGGATGTCATACATTTTCAATGGATACATTGCAGCAGTCTTTTCAAGTTTTTCATGATCCAATAGCTGATGTTTTGGATGAGATTTGCAGTCAAAGTCTTTCTCCATTAACTACATGTGAGCTTGAAACATGTGCTGATATGAATTTGATCTGGCAGCCGGTTTCTTTGTCATTTTCAGCAGAGATCTCGTCACAAGGTTCAGATCAAAGTTTGCATTCATGGTATGAGGAAAAGAGAAGTAATCCATTCGATGAGCTAAGTTCCAGTGTGCTTGAATTTCAAGATCCTTATGCAGTGTTTTTGGAGGTGGATAGAGAAGCCATATCATTCAACGGATCTGTTTCTAAGTTGTCATGGGAGTTGCCTTTCAGTAGTTCTCTCTTGTTGTTCATAAGCGAGCACTTGCGGAGAATTCCAGCAGACGGTATACTTACTTGGTTGCATTGGTTGTTTCATTTCACTTGATTAGGTGATGAATGAAACTGTTAGAGTAGGTTGTGATGAATAAGCTCCACTTTGAGCATCATTTTCAGTTGGTCGATTGTGTTTAAGTATTGAGTCAGTTTTTAGTTGAGTCATGAGTCCTTTGTTAGTCCATTTTCAGTCTTGTTGTTAAGTTAGTTTGAGTCGGTTTTCAGTCATGCATTTCAGCTTGAGTTTTTGACTCCATCGCCCAATGGTTGAAAGCACTGGTCTGCTCTCCCAGAGGTCTGAAGTTCTTGGCACCTCCAAGGAGCTACCATCCCCATTAGAGCCAATGTTAGTTTCAGTCTTTCCAGCCTTCCTCTAGTGATCAAATATGCTCTTACAAAGTGGTTTCAGAGTGTTAAGGTCAAATTTTGTCATTTCAAAGAGTTTTCAAGCAAAATTTGGTCACTAGGCATTAGGTCTAGGGTTTGCCTTAACTCCTTCTAAAGTTGTCAAAATGTTGCTCCATCTCACCATTCAGCTGAGTCTATCATCATTCATAGGGTTTTCATTTTCATGTCAGTGTCTAATGAGTCATTTTACATCTTGTTCATGCTTCAGTTGTGCCTTGGCAAGGTCATTTCCCTCTCCTAGGGTTTTGAAAGCCAATTTCTCTTGGATGGTCAAATCACCGGAAAAACTTGTTTCCTGATGTTCATACACCTTCCCCTATCCTTAAAGTACCTTATCAAACACTTCCCATCCCTTAGATCTGCCAAATTCCTCATTTTTGCACAAACCCTAGTTTCTAGCTACAATCTGGCAATTTTCTAGGTTTGGCCTGTGTTTTTCCCTTTTGGACCCCTTCCCCTCACTCAATCTCTGAGATTCCATTTTCCCCTGCTTCCTAACATCCCTCCCCACTCCCAAAAATTTCCCCAAGAATTTATAAGCCCCCTATCCCCTTCATTTCGCTCCATTTCGACAAAATTCCTTGTTTCACACATCGGGACAAGTCGCACGCAAATGATGTTCCAGAGCAATAAAAGATGAATTTTGGAAAACTGAGAGAGGTTTTTGTCCACAACATGCCAAAGAAGAAAAACCTCCTTCACGTTTTGCACAGGTGTCATGGTTTTAGAGAAATGTCAAAATTACAATCGCCGGATCCAAGGCGGTTGGCCAAGGCACAAAAAAGGAGAAAGAGGCCCGATCCCCTCCATATCTTGGCTGAGGCTTCACTCAAGGATCATGGCACTCAATAGGCTAGAAACAGCTCAAATCTCAAAAAATTTTGAGAATTTTGGGTAATTTTGGCAATTTTTGGAAATTTACAGGTTTTGGCTCCTCAACGGGTCTCACCCCCGAAAGCTGTCTTGGGAGAATTAAGTTTTGACATGGAAAATGACCTCCAAATTCAAAAATTCCAGTTGGGTTGGAAAGTAGACTCGCATACCTTTCCAACGCACTATTCTGCACCCAATTCTGACACCTGCAAGTGCCTCAAACAGAGCTCCCAATGTGCGCGACCCGTTGAGCAGATTTTGCCAGAATTGACTTGTTCAGCCCAGAAAACGCAGATTTGACTCTTTTTGACTTTTTGAGGTTAATGATGGTCCTCTTGGATGTAATTGTGACACTTTTTAGATACTTTTACTCTTGTTTAACACTTCTAGAAGATTCATTTATGTAAAGGGTAAAAATTGAATGTATGAACTGGTTTCCAAGTTTATAGAGGCAAGTTGTTTTGACTGCCTATTTTGTAGTGCTCAGTTTAGAATTAGTTGAAACAGCTCCTAGAAGGATGAGCTCGACCCCTAGAGGCAAGGGAAGAGGTTGGCTTGCCTATATTATGTATTTTCTTAATCATTTTCAGAGGTTGGAAGGTTGGACTCTTGAGGGAGAAGTTATCACTGTATTATTTCACTTGTATCTCTGCAATTTTTGGCTAAGGAAGACCAGGGTTTTGCAGTCATCTTTGGGATTCTTGTGGACTCATGTGTTGATGGTGTGTTTCTTAATGTTCTTGTAAGCTTTGTTATGTGATTCATTTCTTTTCTTTACTGCTGCACATTAAACAAATGAAGTGTTAAAGTATGAATTCATGCTAGCCATGCTCTGCTTTTAAATTTGTTTAATTTCAATGTTTTCTTATGTCTAAAGAGAATTCAAAGTGATTGTTTGCTCTCTTTAGCTCCTCATCTTTCATTCCTGATCATTCATCTCAAGTTAAGGCATCAATATTGTTTCCTACCTCGCCCCAAAGAACCCCCTGCAGAAACTGTGTCAAATCCCCGCACCCAAAATTGCAATTCCCCAATTTGCCACCAAAAACCCAAAAAACCCCAAATCAACCTTTTAAATCAGTTTACTAGCCTAATATCAGTGTTACCTTGTTGGTCATCTCATCCCATTGAAGATCTACCGAGATTGACCAGAGAGAGCCTTCTCCTGCCCCGTAGGGCTAGCTACGAGGCTGAATGGTTTGATGTAGCCTTGAGGTTTACCTTTCTCAGCCTGAGGTGAAATTTCAAGCGCTAACAGGTTCAATACCAAACTTTTCTATCTTCAATCTAGTAATGGGATGAGCAGGGTTATATTGTGAAATCACACTACCTTGAGATTTTTCACATCTTTGGGGTGATATAGAAAATTACTGAAGTTTATGGATCAAAGATTCAACTTTAGGAGGTTCAATAGTAGATTTCTCTGAAATGTTCAAGTTTGTGGCAGTGGTTGTTATTTTATCGACTTCTTGCTGAATATTTAAAGATTCTAAATGCGATGGAGAAGTCGGGGGAGATGGCGAGGGAGATTTACTCTCATAATAGTATCTAGATTTAGATTTACTCGCCATTCACAGTTTGGGGCCCTCCTTCTAGCGCCAAATATGTTGAAGCCCCGAAAATTGGGTCTACAACAAGGGGGATACCCACCTGTTGTGGCCAGAAACACCCCCCCCCCCCCCCCCCCCCCTTGTTCATTTAAGTGTTGTCCAAAATACTAAATGAATGGGGACCCTTAGTTAAATTTTAAAGAAAAAAGAAAGAGTTTCCTTTCTTCAAAATAAGGTTACCATCGTAAGCTTAGAAAGGTATTTTGAATATTTTTAACCTAAGTCTACGATAAGAGAAATATCTTTAAAACCGCGTTGCAAAAAAGATAGGAAATGCCTCCATTTCTCTATAATATCAGTATGCGCAAGACCCTCGTGTTAAGCATAACATCGCATCACAATAAAGTAATACTCATAAGGAAAAAACTTCAAGATTTACTGATCTGCGATAACACCGATCGCAAGATCGCATATCGCAGAAATGAGCTGGCAAGATTTGGCAAACATCAAACTTCTGCGACCTGCGATGTTGCGATCGCTGCGATATTATATTCTCGCGATCTGCGATGGTGCGATTTGTGATGGCGCGATCTGCGATGTTACGTAAGCAAATCATAAATCACTTCATCACGAATCCTTCGGGCACGCCATTCAAAGAAAAGCCACTTACCATAATCTGACTCAAGATCATGCGCTTTTAATAATAGTAAATGAATTAGTTGTCAGTTATTAAATGAAATGAAGACGCATGATTTTGTAAAGAATTACTTCACGTAAGGTGGCATATTTGATATATCTGTTGCATTTAAAACTCTCCCATCACCTTTCTTGATCAGTCATTTCCATTTCACTCGTAATCCGCAGGAACGAAGAGCTAAGACGATTCAAAGCCAAACACAGGAAGAAATGGGAAAGAAAAATAAAGCTCAAGGCTCTGAGGCGAAGGAAAAGATGAAGGAGATGGCGCCTTTGTATACAGACACAGCCTGTAACAAAGACGCAGGGATATCGACATGGGAAAGCATGTACAGGCTGCTTGAAGAAGAAAATCCTAGAATAATGAAGGTTGTTGCTGTCGCGGGCTCACAACGCTCTTCCGAGGCGTCCTTATAGGAGCTAGCATGTTCATTTCTTCACCGGATAGCAGCAAGGCCCAAAATTCTACCATATATGGATATGATCAAGTGGATACTTGACAATGCAGAGATGAACAACAGACAATTCAAGGTTGAAGGACACGGGCTCATCGGATCATTCGCTGCGCAAGATTTAAAACTTATGTATCATCTTCCTGAACCGCAGGCGACTTACAATGCACAATTCGTTAAGAAATTTGTGGCAGAGAACCCAAACCTAGCAGAGACCACCAAAGATTGGTCCAGAAAAGAGGAGCCGCTCAAAAAAGACAAAAACGGTATGTACAGCACTGGTTCCCTCACCTCTCCGTATTGTTTTGCTGCGGCCATGCTTTGTAGAATATTTGGGATGCCGGATATCAATAAGTTTTCGTCTGAATGGCTACCCTTAATAGATGCTGCCACAAATGCCGATATTATGGATTGGGCCAAGATCTTTTCTGATAATCTATACATGGCTATTATCAATTACCGGTCTAAGAGATCCTTGTCTCAAAGGATCTATCCTCCTTTTTATCTGTCTGCTTATGTTATGGATTCTATTTGTTATGTGTCTAAATTTCCCACTATGGGTTGGAAATGGACTACCTAGGACCCATTACCTATCCATGTTTATCATAAGGTGTTATGGGATTCCCAGTTCGTCCCACACTTCTACAAGATTTGTCGCGGGCTTATCTTACCCTTGTATAGAATGATGTATGATGAAGACCCCCGAGGTGCTCACCCGAGGCATAGATAGATATCATCCCCATCGCAAGATGGTTCAGGGAAGAATGGTTCACCTATATTAGAGTGTTTGGAAGCACTGTACCTCCTCATGTCCTGCCTCTGTATATCCCTGATAAACTTTTGGCTCGGGAAATTGCATATCAAACCTGTTCAGAAGGCGGCCTGACCAAAGACCTAAAAGACAAAAAGAAGGCCATATGGCCTCAGTTTCCTACGGAACAAGCAGCGGAGACAGCGGCCACGCAAGCAAACATTCTTATCGACTGTATAAATGAGAATTTACACAGAGCCAATTTAATCGAAGAGACCACCCCGGGGTACCTACCAAATAAACTACGACTAGAATCAGAATGGAAGCAGAAGGCGCAAGAAAAGGGAAAAGCGATCCAAGCATTAAACAGGTTGAATTGGGAGTGTTACTGGGCATACTTGGTCAAGCCGCATAGTCAATGGATGACTGTGAAATGCATTATAAACGCGGCCAAAAAAGTAGTGCCAGCTCTCATAGATTCTGTTTTCACAGCCCAGCTCAGCGCAGAAGTCAGCCAGCCGACTCTCCTCAAGCCCGTGATGAACACTTGTAGCTTTAAAGACCAAATTCAGAATTAGCCTTATTTTAGAATGTTGTTTTTTCTTTAAAATTAGATTAGAAAAAGGACGGTCATTTGAAAACCACATCCTAAATTTTGTAAAAACACTATTATTAGAATTAGGAAGTAGTATTTTAACCCTTCTCATGCATTTAGAGAAGGGTCTAGAAATTTGTCAAAAACTTGTCCTCGGAACATGCACTTCTGCACCCTCAGAGGAGGTTTTGATGAATGGATGGATCGAGATTTATTAATGCTTGCATTTGATGTCTGCTACTGATGTTGCACTTCTGTACTCTTAGTAGATGTTAGAACAAGTAGAGATAAATCATTTTTGCTTGAAGCTTATGAGTAGGATTAGTCATAAATGGTACTTTTATCTCTTGGCCATTTCTGCTTATATTCTTAAAGTGATATACAGTTTTCAGTTGTTTATATGTTACTGCATGAATGCATGAGTTACCATTTGGCACTTCTGTACGGTGGAGTCATGTATTTATGTTTAATATATGAATAACTTATTATGCGATATGTTGTTCACAACTATTTTGCCTAACTTTTTATGCAAAGTGGTTTATCTTAATTGATTTCTATTCTTATGATAGCTGAATGATCTTTATTACCAGTTATTGTTTGAAATCTCTTTAGATCGCATAATAGAAGAAATACACCCCCGGGTTAGCGTAGATTAGATGTGTTGTTTCTCATTAGATTACAATAGCATAGAGTTAGTTTAGAAGTTTGAATTAAATTAGCTTTAAGTACTCTTAGATCAGCATCATCCAACTCTACACACACACACACACCCTTAAATTGGGAAACTGGTCCCATTATCCCCAGTCGGACCCGCTATACCAAACGGATAAGGAGCTGTCAACCAAGGTCCGGACCGGGTGGGTATCCCCCTTGTTGTCGACCCGATTTCGGGGCTTCAACACCACCCAGTCTAGAACTTGGTTAGCAGCTCCTTTTCCGTTTGATATAGTGGGTCCGACTGGGGATATGGGACTAGTTTCCCAATTTATGTGTGTGTGTTGAGAATTGATATTTCCTTCCTAATGATCTCTAAATAAAATTCTTTTATTCTAAATCTAATGTAATTGTATTCTAATGAATAGAAATATCTAATTCTAAAACTAACCCGAGATTTAATCTTTCAGTTATGCGATCTAAAATAATTTCAAATGGCAATTTGTAATAAATATCATTCAATTGCTATGAGAAAATAATTCAATAAAGATAAACCATTTCATATAAAAAGTTAGACGAAACAATTGTGAAAAACATATCGCATAATAAGTTACTCATATATTAAGCATAAATAAATAGCTATCGTCGTACAGAAGTTCCAAATGATAACTCAAGCATTCAAGCATTCATATATAAATAACTGAACATGAATATCACCTTAACACATAAGCAGAAATAGTTAAGAGATAAAAGTACCATTTATAACTAGTTCTACTCATGAGCTTCAGCAATAATGATTTATCTCTTCTTAATCCAACATCTACTAAGAGTACAAAAGTGCAACATCAGTAGTAGATATTAAACGTAGATATCAATAAATCCTATTCCATTCATTCATCAAAACCTCCTCAGAGGGTGCAAAAGTGCATGTTCTGAGGACAAGTTTTTGACAAATTTCAGGACCCTTCTCTAAATGCATGAGAAGGGTTTAAATACTACTAGCTAAATCTAAAAATAATTTATTACAAAAATGTAGGAAACGGTTTAAATGACCGTCCTCATTTTAGGCAAAAATAAAGCAAAATTAAAACTAAAACTGAATCTAAAACTAAAACTGACAACTAACTATCTATGTATCTGTTCCTTGTAGTCACAAGCGTTTAGCATTTGCTTGAGGAGAGTTGGCTGGCCGACCTCTGACTTTAGCTATCCTACGAAAACGGAATCGGCAAGAACTAGTGCCATCTTCTCGGCAAAATTAATGATACATTTGAGAGTCATGCACTGGCTGTGTGTTTTTACCAAGTACGTCCAGTAAGAATCCCAATTTAACCTGGTTACCTTTTGATGGACTCTACTTTTTCTTGAGCCTTCTGTCTCCAGCTTGTCTGTAGATGATATACATTTGGTAAATATTTACATACCACTTGAGGATATAAATACCACCAGTTTTAGAGTTCAGGTTTTGCCTTTCACCTTTAGCACTTTTTCCTACAATTTTCTGGGCTTACAGGCAACTGAGCAATTAGAGGCTTTTCTTCTCAAGGGATTTTGCTTGGCGATGCGTGATTAGCCTCTGTTTCTCGATCTGGGCTTCCCTGGTGCGATTTTTTCCTCTTGCGTGCTTTTTGTTAGAGGATATAAACCTTAAATTTTGTGGAAAGAATGACTTCGTAAGTTCTTGGCTCTGAGTCTTAAACTGTCGGTTTGTTATCTCAGCCTTATCCAGTACCCGTTTGACCATGTCTGTGTATGGAAGAATCTTGGGCCTTGCCGCTATCCGGTGCAAGAACGAACATGCGAGTTCTGTAATTGACGCCTCAGAAGACCCATGTGAGCTTGCAGTAGCTGTAACCTCCATTATTCTGGGATTTTCTTCCTCAAGTAGACTGTACATGCCCTCCCAAGTAGTAATGCCGACATTTCTGTTACAGGTGGTGTCTGTGTCCAAGGGCATCATTTCTTTATCTTCAGAACTCGGAGCTTTACCCTTCTTTCCCATAATGTTCCGAACATTGCTATGTATATTTCTCTACTCTTCACTCCTGCAGTTTACAAATGAGGCAAAAGTAATGATAAGAAAAAGGTGACGGGAAAGCCTTAAATGCCGAAAACATATAAAATATATCACCCTACATGAAATGGCTCTTCGATCAGATAAAAACCATATTTCATTAATGATTGCCAACTAACTCATTAATTAACATTAACGCACATAACTAGGCATCGGTTTATGGAAAAAGCTTTTTCAAACAACGAGCCTTGTAGATCTGCGATAAGGCGATTTTGCGATTTGCTTCGCAATATCTCTAATCCGTTGCATGTGGAAATCATTCGTTATAATGTGTCTTCTGCAATTTGCGATTTGCGAGATGCGCCATCGCATATTGGCGATTTGAGGCATTTCAGCTTAAGTGATATTTGAGGCATGAGATGTGATGAGGGTCTTTTGATGCGTGATCTTGCATCGCGATTTCACAATCTTAGGATTCCGCTTGTAGGAAGATATCCATTACCTTTTTGCGATGTGACACTCTTTATTGAGAGAGTGATTTTATTCTAACTTATCATAAACTTAAGTCTTTTTTATATTTTTCGGGTACTCTCCTAAGTTTATGATAGTAAGTTTTAAAAAAGGTAATACTAACGCTAATTTATTTCCTAAATTTTTTGAACAAGGATCCCCATTTATTTAGTATTAGTGATAAAACTAAATAAAAAGGGGGGTTGTTACTGGCCACAACACCTCCTTAGATTATTCTTCTTCCTCCTCAAAACTAGAGGTTGGGTCCCTCTCATATTCAATGGCATCAATTACAACCTCGCTATCCATGTCCCTAAATGTGGACCATAGAATAGGGACTCTTAACTAGCTCAAGGCATCTTCTAGTATGAGCTTGATGAGTCCATGATGTGTCAGCTACTGAAGTTTTCATTCCTATACCTTTATGCTCATGTATATTATTGATTGCAACAAGAAGTAGGGTACACTAAGTCTTTTGTCAAGGGTTAACTCCTCTCCAAATCTCAGCTCATGGAGGATTCTAAATTGGCAACCATAGATTTTAATGAGCCTTCCTTCACAAGAAATATATTTCAGAATGTGATAGCTTACTTCATCCCAAGGATAGGGAAGGATATCCCTTATAATCCCATTTTTGTCCTCAGTTGGCTCTTCATCTATCAAGAAAAAAAATTTCTTATCAAAAGTGTTGCTATCTTTTTCCTCCTTTCTCCATTACATGCCTAGAGGAAGTGTAGTGGTTCTGCTAATGATTTCAGGGGCAATTGTTATTGACAATCCTCTTACCACATAAGTAGCACTGATTCTAGCATGAGGTGTGAGTAACATGGAAAATTCTCAAGATACATCATCATCATATCCTCTAAGAAACTCAAATAATAACAACCATTGATGCCTTCTAAATATCTCTACCGCAGAGGGATGGAGGTGTATTATGGATGTCCCTGTGGGCTCCCTTCTACTGAAACCTCCTGTCATTTTCTCCTCCCTTACAAGCTAAATGTAGGGAGTTTGGTGGCCTATCTCTAGATATTTCCAAGGTGACTGAGGGTTTAGTGTTTAGGAGGGTGACTACAATTCTCTCTTTATCCCCACACAATTCCTTCACACAATTTTATCTACCTCCAGGCCCACTGTAATTACTAAATAAAAACACAGATTTCGTTTTTTTTTCTTTCCTAGATATCAAGTCAAAGCATAGAGGATATGGGCCACCTATCTTTCACTGTGATGCACTAGGTGAGGAGAATTTCTGAATAGCTAGGCCCTAGGCACCCCTTGCATAGTTTTTTGACAATTCCCACAGTTTCTTGTAGGTTGGCCCTATCATGTTGTTTCCTATAGGATGGATGAAACTGGTTTTCTTCATTGATGCCTCTTCTAGGTGGTCCCATTTCTCTTGATCTTGAAATGAATGATGTGTGCAAGAAAGTTAGGAATTTTTTCTATTTATGGTTAATTCCTTGGAACGTTGTGTTGGATGGCAGTGTATGTGATTTCACCTTTTGCACCATTGTCCCACAATTAGTTATCATGCAACCTTCCCTCGTAATCATCACCCACTCCTGTACAACTTAACTTGACCACCTTTTCGACTCATTTGCTTTGATGTGACCTTGCCACGTGGCCTACTGACTAGGATTTTACTTTTTGTTTTTGTGCAATGGGTGGCCAAGTTAACAAGACACCTCTAGCTTAAATAATTAACATTTTCATATTTCTACACTTTTATCATATTCGTACTTAGGAAAGAATGTGGATGAGATTCCATACCTGTGCCTTCCTTCGCTTGGTCGATGCATGCTAGAGGGTGGCTCTGTTGTGCTTCTTCTTGTTCAGGTACATGTTTTTCCTTGGCTCTTGTTTTGTTGATTTCACCCAGCTAATATATTTGTCTTATTTGTTGTGGTGTGTAGGTGCTTGGCCTCCTCTGCTACTGCTGAGCTCTAGATAGGTGCCATAGTGCCTACAGGGGTGCTAAAACTCTTTTTTTGCATGGATGCTGAAGGAGAAGGCATGGAGAACTGTTGCTATCATAACACAGGCTACTACAGGGTTTCCTATAGTACTACAAGAAATCTTGTAGTTGCCTCTTTCATCATTTTTTTTTCTTCAATTAGAGGAGGGATGGTTGGTGATGAAGGAGTGTAGGAGATGGAGTGGTATGTGAGTGAGGCCAATGACTTGGACCTTATTTTTTTTGAGTGGTTTTTTTTTTATGGAAACAGAATTTGGTATGGTTATGAGATGGTGTTGGGCGAGAGGTGTAGGTTTTTTTAACATTAGAATAGGCATGCATCACTTAGAATAGGACTACATCATCTTTTTTTCAATCGAGACTTCTTTCCTGCATTTTTTTGGACATCCTGTAGTTCTGATAACTAAAGGAAACTCTATAGTAGTCAGAAAAATGCCTAAAAATTGATTTTTGATGCTTGGAAGTGAGGATGGATGATGGAGACATGGTAGGTATGGAGGATATGAAGTGAATGGAGAAAGAATAGGTGTGATGCTTGCCTTATTGTCCCTTGAGATTTGAGTCCTTTGTAGGCTTTGAAAACCTGCAAAAATCATGGAATTTTATTAGTGGGTAGGTTCCAGGTCCCTGCCATAGCATTTTCTTTTTTTATTTTTTTTTTCCTCCTTTTTTTTGAAAGATACACAAGTCACCTCAAAGGATGTTTTCAACCTATTAACCTGTCGTAGGCGCCTCAAGGGGGGTTTTCACCCAGGGATCTTTTATTTTCCTTTTTCACTCTTGGGTTGCCTCAAGGAGGTTTTCAACCTAAAATTTGGCCATAGGTGCCTCATGGAGGTTTTCATCTATGTCCCTTATTGTTTTTTTCTCTTTTTAAAATTTTTTTCTTCAAAAATAAAATAGTCTTCAAGAATTCGGTGAGTTGGAAGCTGAGACACTTCCAATCACATTCAATTCCTTACTGATAGTACTGATAAACTCTTCCCTTAACAGAGGTGTTTTTTAGGCTTTCAATATGTATCCATTGACAAGCAAGGGGATACCTTCTTCATCAATGGTTCTGATCTGAACAACCCCATTGTCATGGCACTTTTCTATCACATATGGGCCCAGCCATCTGGTCATCAAATTTCCTTTGAAGTCCTTGAACCTGAAGTCATATAGAAAAGCCCAATCAACCTCTTGAAAAACTTTGTCTGTGATGTTTTTGTCACTCCAAACCTTTCTTTATACTTGAGTCACCTATGTGTGTAGGAGGGCCTGCATCCTGAATTCATCCAAACCATTGAGTCTGTTATCACCAAAATAAGAGTTTACATTGTTCATAGTCATGGCCTTAGATAAGTGTCATGTCACCCTATTTTTTAATGGGTAAGGTGATAGGTTAGAAGTCTCCAAGGTTTCATTTTTCATATCCAAATAAAGTATAACAACCTTATTCCATGTTTCATGAGTCTTACATTCCTTTTAGAAACTCATAGCTTAAACCATTTTGAAAAATTTTGGAATTAGCCCCAAAACCACATTTTCCTAGTGCAGACAGTGTAAAATGTTTGTTTTGTGCTACGAAAACGCTACTCTTTTCGTAGCACTTTTTCCTGCGTGCTACGAAAGCGCGGATTCGTAGAAAAGTCTTGTCAAACATCAATCGTTAAAATTTTTATTATTAGGTGTCAGCTAGGAGTCAGTCCTTAAGCATGTCGCCATCCAAACTCATCATTTCAAATTTAGGGCTCATTATGAAAGGTAATTTCAAATTTGAAAGGGATGGCTAGTCTCTCATTTTAGTTTGCATGCAAACCCTCAAATAGAATTTGTTTTCGAACGGTAAGCTTTGGTAATTTTTCACCAAGGTTTTCCTCATCCATAATTCAGGCAAGGCTGACCACCATTGGCAAGTGAGGCTAATCAACAGAATCTCAAGCGAGAATGGTTTGTTATAGGAATTCAGAAGGAAAGACGACAGAGGAGAAGAAAAGTCACAGGTCTGGTCATTGTTTAAGAATAGAGCCTAAAAGCACCAAGGTCCTAGTTAGAGATAAATCAGTTGTAGAAGCCTTCAAGAAAGCAGGATGCTGGAAGTTTTGTAAGAAATTGCAGGGAGGACATACTCAGGTGACAAAGGAGTTTGCACTACATTTCACTGGCTCAAGCACAAAGGTCGAAATCCTGAACTTGCAAATTTCTCCATATGTCATAGCTTTGGTGATAGAAATCCCTAGGGGGCAAGATATATGGTTCAAAAACTTCAAATTTGACATGGAACCATGTAAGGTGTTTCTAAAGCCAAAATTTGTAGAAACAAACTTAACCAAGGTAGTTCCCAAAAGCTACATCAAGGACAGTTATGCCAACTTGCTCTTCAACATTCAACGTTATTTTACCTGTGAAGGCAGATATCAAAAGGTTTATTCATATAATTTTAAACTCATGTTGCATTTTACTGGTATGATTTCTTTATATTTGCCTTACTTCTTATATCGAAGTGTAGCTAAGATGGCAGATAAGGTATAGTTGAAATCTCAAGGATGTGAAACTTCCATGTTTCATCATGGTCTAATTAAACTGATAGTTCTACATGAACTCAAAAGGATCAACAAAGATTGGTATTCGTTTTTGTTTTTATGTGACTTTGGAGCAGAAAAACAAGGTGTAGACATTAGCCCTAAGGTTAAAGGAACCCCATCAGCAAAAACTAGCAAGTTTGTAATGTCCAGGGCAAAAAGGTATGTTAAGTTGAAACCTAGGAAGCAAGTGAAAGAGAAAGTAAGCAAAACCCCAGTAGTTATTCTTGAAACTCCTAAATCCACAAAGGAAAAGATATATGAGGTTAAAGGAATGACACAAGAATAGTCAACCAACAAACCAGTTCAAAGGAGATTGACTAGAAGTCAAATTGCAAAGGAGAAAGGTAAAACAGTGATCTCGGGAGAAGTTTCAAGCTTGAAGGGTGATTTAAATGATATTTTAAAAGCCATTGATATTGCATAATCCCCTTTGGTGCAGGAAAATGTGATAAAATTTGATCAAGGAAAGTCAAAGAAAATGAAACCCTCCAAGAAACTGGAATTTGAGGATGATGTTACAGCATTTGTTTTCAAACCCAGAAAGCCCTTAACCAGGAAATCCAAGAAGATGCAAGAGTCAAATATTGAGTTGGGAAGAATAGAAGAAGCCTCCATTGTTCAAGAATATTTGATAGATTTTCCATCTCCTAGACATGAAGGTGACAAAAACACAGTTCTTTCCACTCAAACAGAAAAAGCCAGTTACAAGGTAATGGAAGAAAGGTTAAAAGCTGCTAATAATGAAATTGCTAGACTAAGAGTGAGAGCAAGAAGGCATGTTGTTGAAAGGACAGATTTCAAAAGGATAAAGGCTCTCTAGGAAGTTGAAAAAGTTTCCAAACCAGAAATAGTCAACAGTGAAGCTCAGTACTTTACCTGGACTGTTCCTGCAATCAAAGAAGCCAGATTTTTAAGGAGGATTAATGTTCAATTGAGAGCTACTAATAGGAGATTTAAGAGACAAATTGAAGATCTAGAAATACAGTTAACAAAATCTGGAAAAGGGGCTACAACAATAATGAAACAGGGTGATGAAAAAGGGTAGTGAAGGATATATCTTAAAACAGTTTTGGCATATAAAAAGAAGGACAGTTGTGAAGAAGAACATATTATAAGGGTAAGTGGTTTTGATTTTTTGTTGATTATATCAGTCTTTATGGTATTTTGAAAAACTCCCAAACTACATATTTTTGAAGGCCGTGTTGAAAAAGAGCATACATAGTAGTTTTGTAGCGCGCTACGAAACTGTTGAAGATGATCATTTAGCACTTATAAATGCTTTTCGGAGGTAAGGTCTGATTAATTTCAAATTTTGAAGTTGCTAGTAGACATGGGATCATATATGAAGTTTCAGATGGCAGTGGTGTAGAAAGAAAAGTTCCAAGAATTATTTCATAAGTGATATAAAGGTTGTGCTATGAAAACAGAGTATTTTCGTAGCACAGTCATGTTTCATCCTTTCCTCCATATATTCGAGTTTCCTTTTTGCACAAGTGGAAAATGATGTTTTAATGGATTATTAATGCATGCCACATGTACACCAACAAAACTGCTCGAAGATAAGCATAAAGGATTAAGGGCCTTAAAAGGAGGAACTCTGTCTCCTAGTTTTCAGGATAGTTAGGTCATGACTCAGCAGGTTTTGCAATAGCACTATGGACATCATAAAGCTCAAAGACATGGGTTGGAAACTGATTAAAGAATGTATTGAAGTCATAGATAAGGTTTTTGAAAGCATGTTTTAGGAGTTTCACTCCTATTTGTATTAGGACTCTTAAAGACAGCTAGCTGTCAAGTTGTAATTAAGTAGTTTGTTTTATGAATAGATAGGTGTCAAAGTTAGGAACTTTAATTCCCCTAAAGATGTATCATAGTATCCAAGGTTGTAAAACTCTATATAAAGCTTGAGAATTGAATTCCTCAGGGTTGGTAATTTCATTAGCAAAAAAGAAAGTTGTGTTATTGTAAGAAACTACAGTTTTTCAAACATAATACAGAGATCAGTTTGACTACTCAAGATTCACAAGGAGTTTATGTGTTTGATGTTCTTATGGCCTTTTCAAAATTACTTATTTGCAGTGGTACGAGCTTGTGATACTTAGAATTCATTGGAAAATGCTCTAACTTCCTTCACATGCTTGTAAGCTATGTTGATTCACTATGTTACTGTTTCATTTATAAACCTAAACTCTAAGTGCCTTGACTTCCATGTTTTGTTGACCATGTTGTTTTGTTGAAGACTATCTTGACTCCATAGCCTAATAGATGTTTGCTAATATTTGATTCAACCAGTCAACCAGTTATACATTTATCCATTTTGTTCCTAGAGTTAGCCATCTAATCATTAATCAAAAATCTTAAACCTATTGAGAGAGCCCTCTCAGGTTGAGGAGGCTAAGTCTCAACCAAAAGATTGGTTTGAAAGAGTTACTCAGAGTCTACTTGATCAGCAGCCTATCAGGGTCAAATTTTGTGATAACAGAGCCAGAGAAACCTCTCTTGTTGTGCCCTTGTAACATCCAAATCCAACTGTGCTTCCATTCTTAAAGTGTTTTACTCAAACTCAATGGAGAGAAAAGCCTTCTTCCAATAGACCAAATCATAAGGGGTGAAGCAAGTGGTTGTCTTCCAAGTTGTATTATAGGCCCAAGTGGCCTCCACTAGTCTGACAGCCCAAACTTTCCTGTTTTTTCTCACAACCTTTGTGAGAATGCTTTCCAATGCTCTGTTGTTAACCTCTACTTGTCCATTTTCCTGAGGATGGTAAGAAGTTGACTTCTTGTGCTTGATCTTATGCTGACTCAATAGATTCTCAATCAGGTGTGAGGTGAAATGAGCACCCTGATCAGTAACTAGCTCTCTAGGGTACCCAAAATTGTAAAACACATTCTCCATTAAGAACTCAACCAGTTTATCTTATGTTTATACCTTGACAACATTGGTTTCAACCCACTTTGTTAAGTAATCAATGCACACAATTATGTACTTTTATGCCCTGATGGTGGATCAATGGGCCCAATGAAATCCATGCCCCACTTTTCAAATGGCTCAAGATTCACTTAAGGTTGCAAAGGCATTTCATCCCTAGGAGTAGGTTTCCCCATTCTTTGGCACTGGTCACATCGACTGGTATATCTTCTTGCATATTGATGGAGAGTGGGCCAATAGTAGCCAACTTGTAGTACCTTGAAGGTTGTCCTCTTGGTTGCAAAGTGACCTCCATAAGGTCTATCATGACAAGCCAAAAGGGTGTCAAAAACTTCCTCCTCCCTGACACATCTCCTCAAAATTTGATCTGGGCCTAAATTGAAGAGATTTCCCCCAATCCAAATGAATAGTGTGCTTTTTCTTATAATTATGCTCTTTTCCTTGGAGGACGGATTTGGAGGGAAATGTGCAGCCACTAAGTAGTTGGCTATGTTAGAAAACCATGGAGAGAGAACTGAAATAGTGAATAAATTATCATCTGGCAGTTGATCATCAACCATTCCTTCCTCACCTGCAGGCAAAGCATGTCTAGACAAAAAGTCTACAACTACAATTTCTCTACCAAGCTTACCTATGATAGTTAGATCAAACAGTTGTAACAAAATCAACCATTTAATAATTTTGGCATTCACATCAGGCTTGTTCATCAAATATTTAATAGCAGCATGGTCAGTATGTACAAAGGTCTGGTAACCAGTGATGTAATTTCTAAATTTATTCAAGGAATGGACAACAGCTAGGAGCTCTTTTTCAGTCATAGTATAGTTCAATTCAGCCTTGGACATATTTTTGTTGATGAAGTAAATGGAATAAGGTAACTTGTCATCTATCTGGCCTAGAGATGCTCCTATGATTTGTCAGAGGCATCAACATGGATGTGGAAAGGAAGAGCCCAATTTGGGCCTCAAAGTATAGGTGCAATAGTCAACTTGTCCTTTAGGGTTTCTAGGGCCTCTTGGTAGCTTTCTGACCATAAAAATTCGAAGTCCTTGGCCAATATTCCAAACAAAGGTGAGGCTACTTTGTTGAATTCCTTTATGAATCTCTTATAATATCCAACTAAGCCCAAGAAACTTCTGACATCCCTCTACTTCTAAGGATTAGGGACCCTCTTTATGATAGCAATTTTATTTGGGTCCACTTGTAGTCCTTCCTGGGATACTGAGTGACCTAGAACAATCCCTACATTTATCAAGAACTCACACTTCTCAGGACTAAGGGATAAGTTCATTTCAATGCATATGTTTAATAACTTCCACAAGTTAGAGAGAGCCTCCATGAAATCACACCCATAGGGGGTGAAATCATCCATATAAATTTCCACAGAGTCTTGGACTATATCTACAAAGATGCTTAGGACTGCCCTCTGAAAAGTGGCAAGGGCATTTCATAATCCAAAAGGAAGTACCCTATAAGAAAAGGTACACTAAGGAAAAGTGAAGGTGGTTTTATCTTGGTCTTCTGAGCTAACCTAAATCTAATTGTAACCACTGAATCAATCTAGGAAAGAAAATAACGTCTTTCCTGCAAGACCATCTAATACTTGGTCAATGAAAGGTAGAGGGAAATGGTCCTTTTTTGTGGGTTTGTTTAGCTCTATGTAGTCCACACAGTTCCTCCATTTCCCATTATTCTTTGGGACCAGAACCAGAGGAGACACCCACTCACTATCTGAGATGGGGTAAATGAACCTTGCATCGAACAACTTTTGTCATTCCTGTTTAAATATATCTTTGAGGGTTGGGTTCATTCTCCTCTGAGGTTGACACACTTTCTTGCAACCTTCCTTGATGTAATTGTGGTGAGTACACACTGAACGGTGCAGTCCCTTCATTTCCTTATAACTCCAGACAAAGGCATCCAGATGCTCTCTAAGCATGTCACATATCTCCTTTTCCTGTTGTGCAAAGAGAGAGGGGTTGATTTTAAATGTTATTTCTGGACCAAATTCTATCATCTTGACATGAGTAGGACTTGAGTCAGCTAGGCACAAATCAATCCAAGGGTTAACTTTAGCTTTCTTTACTAACTCCTCAAGAGACATGGTGTTGGGAGGATTCTTCTAGAGGATTTGATCAATCAATTCACCTTAATTAGGTTTCCCCCCTCCTATAGTAGCATCTAGGATACATATTAGGTAAGAGGTGGCAAAGTAGACTTCATCTTCCTCCTCCTCTTCCAACCATAAAGGTAAGTTGTGCTCTAGAGATGGTTGAGCAGGAGGATACAAGACCAATTGTTTGGATGGTCATATTCCCAGCCATACAACTTATGTAAGAATAAAAAGTGGCTAATAATGGTCTTAGAAGGATGAGATGATAACCATTGAACTTGGTCTTAGGTTGGAGAACTAAGAATTCAACGGGGTATTCCCAGGAATCAATGGAGACCATCACATCCTCAACGATTCCCTCAGGAGCTACTGTGGATATGTCTACAAGAAACAAGACTGTTGTGGTATTCCTTAATGATCCTTGGAGATTCAGTTTAAGCATAGTCTCCTTAGTCATCACATTGATGGCAGCCCCAAGATCGATCAAGGTACGAGGGGGAAATGATGCCATCTATGTGTGCATCTACCATAGAATTTCCAGGATCTAGATACTTTGCGAAAATCACTCGCCCCAGCATTAAGTCAAACAATTATCCAATGACATTAATGGTAGGGGTGTCTTTCTTTTTCCTTCCAGGATCTTTGAAGCATTTCCCCTTGATTAACTTGTTGTAGATGGGAACATCCTTGATAGCTTGGAGGAGTGGGATTTTAGCACACAAGTTTTTCAATTCACCCAGAAGTTCATTCTCTTCTGTGTTGTGCTGCATAGGATGGATTAATCTCTCAGGGAAAGGAGGTGGATTGGCTTGAAGAACACTCTCCACCTTTTCCTCTTCAAGCTCCACTAGTGGATATGGAGGTTGATTATCTGGAAGCACTTTTCTAGACCTGAGGTTGATTTCATGAATTTCCAAAGCATTTGCAGGGTAATATGTTTCCCCACTATAGACGTGTTGTGCATTTTTGTTGTTCGGGTTCAGATTTGGTGGAGAAGGAATATGAGGTTGCTTAGATGGAGAAGGGTGAAGGAGTTGTGGCTGATATGGAGGTGGAGGAAATAAGTATGGAGATTGGTTGTATGGGGGCCTCCACCCTTGGGATGGTGTATTCCACTGAGGTTGTGGGGGAGAATATGGCTAAAATGATTGATTGGAAAGTTGGGAATGGTATGGAGGTGAAAACAACTAGGGAGAAGGTGTGGACCATGAAGGATGAGAAGGAGGAAACTAAGGGGGAATGGTGTTTTAATATGAATAGGATGCCCCTTGCATGCCTTGCTAGTATGGTTGAGGTCCTGGAGGCCTCCTTTGGTTGATATAGCAAAGTTGTTCAGTCACACCTTCAATTCCTTGATAGACAAATTTTAATCTAGATAGAGAAGGGCACTTGTCTATAAGATTCAATGGACGTTTGTTTCTAGGGTGTCTTCTAGTGCATGTAGGGCAAAAGACAGTTAAGGCTATTTCTGCTTCCTCTTGCTTCCTCTTGATTTGCATGGTGTCCATTTGCAAAGTAAAGGTATGCAAGATTTCACTCTTGAAGTCTTCCAACATGTTCCCAATTTCACTTTTGATGGATGTGTTGGAGGAGGATGAACTGGCCAAATCTTGACTAGCCCTACCCTTATTTTTGTCTGCCTAGAACGATTTTTGAAAATTGTCTTTATATCATCATAGGATAACTGGTAGATGTCCCCTCCCGAAAACATGTTTAGATTTTATAGGAGATCTTCCCTGATCCCTCTAAGAAGGACTAGCTTGAGTCATTCAAGATCGAGGGTGCATCTAGCCCTTTTGTAGCTGAGTTGGAACCTTTCCTCATAATCTTCCAAAGACTCATCATGTCCTAAGGTCATTCTAAAGATTTCCTCTTTGGTATCTTTAGATCTACAATAATCCTCGTACTCATTGTTGAAGGCTTGTTGCATTTGAGCCCAAGTAGTGATTTTATCCCCAGGTAAACCCATGAACCAGCGCAAGGATGCATATTTAAGGGTGGATGGGAACAATTCCAACTTCTAGTCGTAAGAGGTATAATCATAAGTTCTGCATATGACAGCAAACTCAAACAAAAAGGTATCAGGGTCCTCTGAGGTTAAGCCATGGAAGTGAGGAAGGGTAGAGGGGCTTATGTTTTTCATCCTAACATCTCCATTAGTTTCTTTGATGGGAAAAGCACCCTCAGTTCTATTTTCAGCTCCATTTTTGTTTTCAATCCCATTTCTATTTTCAGCCATGGTGTAGGTTGGTGGAATGGTTTCTTCTTCTTCTTCCACAATAGGCTCTTCGAAGATCTATGGTTTTTCGCCTAATGGGTCCTCTAGCTCACAGCCACTGAAGAAGAGGGAAGGTTGGTTGTTAGATGCGGTAGGCGTATTTGGAAAAAAAATTCCTAAGTTGTCTCTACTCTTACGGGGCATGAAGGAATTTGTTTTTTCATTTCTTAGGGTTTTTTCAGAACTACTTGCAGATGGAAAGAAAGCAGGATTTGTAACTATTTGTTGAATGGAACTACTTGCAGAATGGAAAGAAAGCAAAGATTGCATCTATCTATTGAATGCAAAACAAAAAGGAAAGCAATAATTGCATCTATTTATTGAATGTTAAATGTAAAGGAAAGAATAAATCACATCTACTTAGACACCTCCCTAGCAATGGCGCCAAAAAGTGATGAGCTCCAATATTGCACCAAGGATGTTGCAACTCCTAAGGCTAGCAACTTTAATTCATCAACCCGAAGTTCGTAAAAGCTTGGAGGTGATAGTGTTGTATACAAAGTAGATGCAATGGTATACTCTTGTCACTTTTCATCTGGGATGATAGACCACTAGGGTTTTTCAAACCAACCTTCTATTGACTAGAAGGAGTCTGACTACTAACAGCAAATGGAAAACTATCTGTAATGTAAAAAGTAAATGCTTCCTATATTCGGAAATGAAAAAGCTGAATGGGAAAGTTCTATGAAGTAGCATGGAATTATCTAGCTAAGAATTTACACATTACTTGTAAAAAAGACCTAATTTAACCTTGCATTCTAGCACCTAGTTATTTAGACTAAGTAAGCATGGAAATTAACCTCAAACTACTCTGGCTCTTGTATGCATGTACTAATTAGAAATTGCAGAAAAGAGTTTTTATTTTTTTATTATCAATTTTATAAATGTAAATACTAAGTGAACCAATCTGATCTTGTGCAGGGAAGAAAGGCATGTGGAAATAGGTCCAGAATGGTGTTGAGGGTATGGAATCCGAATGGAGGCCTAACATAAGCTCAGATGATCATTTCTTCTTAATTTGGGCTTAAAACATGCTACTACAAGGTTTCATGTAGTACTACAGGATGTCCTAGTTTACTACAGGAAACAGGTTGAAAGCTATAGGAGGGTAGGAGAGGTGGAATAAAGTGTGGGAAAGGTGTTTGATGGTGGGATAAGGCATAGACGAGGTGTATACTACCCAAGGCTCAACCTAACTTTTCAATATGGTTGGATTTTCTCAAGGGAGATGTCCACTTTGCTACAAAATAGAAATTCGGATTAGGGGTTGGTAGATTTGGGTAGTATGGGTGAAGAATACTTGGATGAGGCTAGCGAAATGAGTTCTCCCTGCAAGTCAAAAACTCATGCAACAACATACATTATTTCCTTCATTTATGCACAACTTCATTTACATATGGAAAAGATGAGTTGAATTTAGGAAAAACAGAATTATTGATGGCTAATGGCGAAATCTGTGAAATGCAATGCTTTCTAAACTACAACAACTTAAAAAAAAAATGAAAATTGCAGGTACTTCTAAGGAATTATAAACAATAATCTTCTCAATCAAGAACCCTACCCATGTAATGATCTAAAGAGACAAATCTGTTTTTGGGGATCTGAGAGTGGGGCCCTCAAACCCTAATCCCATGAGGGGGATGAGGAAGAGGCCACTATCACAATTTTTCTGAAGTATTCACCTTCTCTATTGTACCATTGATCTACCTTTTCAACCAATGGGAGAAAAACTACACAATCATTCAAGTACTTGCAAAATGGGATAAAACATAAATAACTTCAACAACTAACTACTAATGTAATCTAAGCATACGTATAAAAAAACAAGAGGAACCTTTGTTGCTAGGGTTGGGACCTAACCCAAGAGCTTCATCCCTCTGAGTCAACTCAGTTCTGGATCAAATAAACCCTTTCCATTATCACCAAAATTTCAAAAATAACATGAGAATAATAGTCACAATATCTTATGCTCAAAATTGCCTCTTGGCTATAATAAAAAGTTGAATCCTAATGAGGCCCTATGCCTTCTTATTTATACAATTGAAGCTACCAACAACTTCCTTAATGTTATGAAACTAGCTCAAGAAAAGATAGAAAAGATAGATCAACGCCTTAGAATTCAGCCTCTTCGAGGGGGCAACCTCCTTTACATTACATAAATGAACAATTCTTGGATGATACAAATGACAAAACCTCCTTTCTATATATAGGAGTCTAAGGAGTCACAATATAATCCAGCCGACCTAACAATAATAATATAAAGCCACCAAAATAACAATAGAGGGATTCTATGGGGCACAGAAATAACAATATGGGGGTAATAGGGGCACAACAATATAAATAAGGGGTATAACTACAATAGTAATGGGGTAATCACTAGTATTATAGGGACCCAACATGCCCCTCTCCTTCAAAAAAATGTTGTCCTCAACGCTTGACTGTTCTAGATACTTCTGCATAAAATTCTCATCCTCCCATGTGGAATCTTCAGCGGATAAGTTCTTCCACTTGATAAGATACTCTGAAATTGATCGATTTCGTAGCTGTCGAGTTCTTGTTTCTGTGACTGCTTCCGGTTCCAATATAATTTTTCCTTCCTCGTCAAGTTCTGGCAATATTGTTTGAATTGGGAGCTTGTCACCTATAACCTTCTTTAAACATGAAACATGGAAAACTGGGTGCAATCGAGAAGCTGCAGGAAGCTCCAATTTGTATGCCATAGTACCAATCTTTTGCAACACCTTGTACGGACCATAATACTTTGGTGATAATTTATTATCCTTCTTAGCTTGCTTTAGGGACATTTTCTTATATGGTTGTAGCCGTAGGAATACCCAATCACCTACATCAAAACTTCTTTCACTGCGATGTTGATCTGCCTGTTGTTTCATTCTATTTTGTGCCAACACGAGGTTATCCTTTAAGAGTTGGAGGACTTGTTGTTGATGTTCGATGTGATGTTCCACTGCCTGAACCTTAGAATTTTCTCTTAAATATGATGTGATGGATGGTGGTTGATACCCATAAAGTGCCATAAATGGGGTCATTTTTTTTGCTGTATGGAAGGAAGTGTTATACCACCATTCAGCCAGAGGCAACCATTTGACCCATTGTGTCTGTTTATCAGATACAAAGCAACGAAGATATCCTTCCAAACATTTTTTTACTATCTCAGTTTGCCCATCAGATTGAGGATGATAAGATGAGCTATGAGCTAACTGAGTACCAAGACAAGAAAATAATTCTGTCCAAAAATTTCCAGTGAAAATGGGATCTCTGTCACTTACAATAATCTTTGGGTTTCCATGTAGCTTTTGAACTGTTTCCATAAATGCAGTAGAAACTGTACTGGCTTTAAATGGATGTGATAATGCACAAAAGTGTGCATACTTGGTAAGTCTGTCAACTACCACCATGATGACACTCTTTCCCTCAGACTTGGGTAAACCTGTGATAAAATCCATTGAAACCTCCTCCCAACGTTGGCTTGGAATGGATAAAGGTTGTAATAGACCTGGTGTCTTAATTGTTTCAACTTTATTTTGCTGGCAAACCAAACATTCCGCCACAAACTTTTGAATATCTGATTTAAGGCCATCCCAAAAAAATTCCTTCTTAACCCTGTGGTAAGTTTTTAAAAATCCTGAGTGCCCTCCTAAGGGAGAAGTGTGCAATTCCATAAGAATCTTTTGTTTTAGCTGGGAATTCTTACAGAGGTATAAGCGATCTTTGTACCATAACGAATCATTTTGCCAGCTAAATGTATCAGAAGTACTGGAATCTTGTTGTAGCTTTCGAATAAGTGCCCACACTTCTTCGTCATTCTTCCATTCCTCCCTTGCTTCGTTTATCCAATCTGGTTGGATAATAGAAATGGCACACAACAATGCTTCCACATCCTCATCCTTTCTTGAGAGTGCATCTGCCACCACATTTTGCTTCCCTTTTTTGTAGATGATTTCAAAGTCATAACCCAACATCTTTGTGACCCACTTTTGTTGCTCTTCAGAGGATAATCTTTGTTCTAAAAAGTATTTAAGGCTATCATGATCCGTTTTTACCTTGAAGTGTCTTCCCATTAGGTAGGGTCGCCATTTCTTAAGTGCATGGAGTATTGCCAACATTTCCTTCTCATAAATAGCTTTGCTTAAAAACTTTCCCTTGATTGGACGACTTTCAAAAGCAATGGGTCTTTCATCTTGCATTAGAACAGCACCAATTCCATTTCCTGAAGCATCACATTCCACAATAAAGGTTTTTGTGAAGTCCGGTGTAGCTAAGACCGGTGCTTGGCACATTGCCTCTTTAAGATGTTCAAAGGCCTTTGTTGCTTCCGGAGTCCATGAAAATGAATCTTTCTTCAATAATGTTGTTAGAGGTGCTGCTATTCTCCCATAATTCTTAACAAACTTGCGATAATACCCTGTCAACCCAAGAAATCCTCGCAGATGCTTTATGGATGTGGGGATTTTCCATTCCTTAATGGCTTTAATTTTGCTAGGGTCTACCTTAACTCCTTCATGAGATACAATATGACCCAAATATTCCACCTCCTGGACTCCAAAGAAACATTTGGATCTTTTTGCATATAATTGTTTCTCCTCCAATAGTTGTAGCACCCTGTCAACATGTTCAACATGATCCTTCCAAGACTTGCTGTAGATTAGTATATCATCAAAAAATACTAACACAAATTTTCTAAGGAATGGTTTGAAAATTGAATTCATCAAACCTTGAAATGTTGAAGGTGCATTGGTAAGGCCAAAAGGCATGACCAAAAATTCATAATGACCCTCATGAGTTCTAAATGCCGTTTTCGGAATGTCTTCAATCTTCATTCTGATTTGATGATATCCCGAACGAAGATCCAACTTGGTGAAGTAAATTGATCCATGCAATTCATCCAGTAATTCATCAATAACAGGAATGGGGAACTTATCTTTAATAGTGAGCTTGTTGAGCTCCCTATAATCCGGACACATGCGCCATGATCCATCCTTCTTGTGCACCAATACTACTGGAGCTGAGAAAGAACTTTGACTCGGTTGAATTATACCAGCCTCTAGCATTTCTGCAACCATACGTTCAATTTCACTTTTTTGGACATAGGGATATCTGTACGGCCTGATGTTTGGAGGAACACTTCCTGGAATCAGATGAATAGCATGATCATGATCACGCATAGGTGGGAGACCTTTGGAGTCTCAAATACCTTGGAATGATTGTCCAGGACTTTTTGGAGATCTGGAGAAATAGATGATTCCAATGTGGAAACATCTAGCGAACATAATTGTGCAATTACACCTCTTTGCTCCTTTTTTAGAAGCTTTGTCATGCCATTAGAGCTGATTATCTTTCCTGGTTTCCCTGCAATACCCCTTAATTCAACTTCCTTTCCTTCCGTAGAAAATTTGATGAAAAGTTCTTGAAAATTAAAAGCTATTGTACCCAAGGATTGTAGCCATTGGACTCCTAGTACAACATCAGCACCTCCCATTGGAATGGAAAGCATTGGGCTAGTCAATACATATTCTCCCATGGATAGCTTGATATTATGGCACTTTCCAGAGAAATTTATTGTTCCTCCATTTGCAATCATCACTTGACACTCTGGTGCTGGATATAGGAAGCAATTCAATTCTTTTGCTACCCTACAATGAATAAAATTGTGGGTGCTTCCTGAATCAATCAACACTATTACCTTTTTCTTCTTGATTTGTCCTTCTATCTTGATGGTTTGAGGAGTGGTAATTCCCGCCAATGCATTACAAGATATGGTCGGATTTATTTGTTCTTCATCTAGGCTTTGTTCCTGGAGTATATCTTCTTCTTTTGACCTTTCTTGCTCCTTTTCTTCTTCCTCTTCACAATCTATGTAGAATAATTTCTTCTCAGCACACTTATGACCTTTAGTGTATTTGCTATCACAACTGTAACAAAGCCCTTTTGCTCTTTTTTCTTCCAATTGTTGTGGTGTCAACCTTATAGGTTGTGGAAGACTAGGGGCAACAACACTTCCGTCTTTATAGTTGTGAGTGGTATGCTTCCTGGTTGCCATAATTTTGCTTTCCATTTTTCTTGCTAACCTGAATGCCTTCTCTAATGAATCAGGTTCCCAAAGGCGAACATCATGTTGGATATTATCCTTTAAAGACCCTATGAACACATCAATCCTATGCTCCTCTGGAATATCTTTTACCCTTATGTTCAATTTTTGGAACTCCTCAATGTGCTCCATTATTGAACCCTTTTGTTTGAGACTTATCAATTGGCTAAAAAAAGTGTTGCTTTTTGTATCTTCATAATGTGCTATCAATTCTTCCGTAAAAATTGCCCAAGTGATAAATTGTTTACGAGAGCAAAGCCATTGATACCATACAAACTGATTTGGTTCCAAATATACAGTTGCCATACGTACCTTTTGTGTGTTTTGCACATTATTGAGATCGAAGAATTGCTCCATCTGTAATATCCATGTGGCGGGATCCTTGCCATCAAACTTCCTCATATCGATTTTTGGAATATGGTGATTCTTCGATCCAACATTAGCGTCTATGGAATCATGATTAACATTTCTTTTGTTCTCATCATGAGTTTCCTTTACTACCTTTTCACCATTAGTGACCCTTTCTTGTAGCAACTTCTTCAATTCTTCCATGTCTGTCTTCAAATCTATCTTCAAATCTGCCATGTCTCTCTTCAAATCTGTCTTCGAATCATCCATCTTAGCTTCCATGCCCTTTATCTTAGATTCCACGCCACTTATCTTAGCTTCTGTTAGCTTTTGTGAGCGTGACATTTGTTGCACTTGTTCTTGTAATTTTGATATATCATGTAGCATTTCTTCCTCTTCTTCATGAGTCATGCTAGAGCTTTCAGGTTCCTTACTAGGTGTTTGCATTTTCTTTCCTCGGGGCATCAGTTACCGATAATAATGCTTTACTATGCCCTTTGAATTCCGTTAAACCAAGCTTACACAAAAATTTAAAAAAAAACTACACACCTTTTTTCACTTTATAGAAGCCTGATATTGAATCTGATGTATCTCTGTAATTTCAGATCATCTAGTTCTGAAATTGCTACCTGTAGTAGCCTTCTGCATCCTCTTTCCAATGCCACAAGTCTGAGCCAAATTGGATTCTCCAAGGAAGAGTTATGTGAAATCTCCCACAGTGACTTGCTTTTAGACTGGTTCAGTAGAGCGAAATTGTACGACGTGCCACGAGTCACTGTTTCAACCTTTGAATCTGAAACACACACACAAGAAACTACAGTCCGTCCTCTTTCTACACCTTCTTACGAAATTTCAATCCGATCTCCAGAGAGAAAGTTATGACGATTTTCCCCAGGTCACCTGTTTTGAATGTAATTCAGGAGTCTGCAAAAAGACCAACTTCCTCAGATCATATCTCCGCAAATATCGCGCTAAAAGCTCTGAAATTTGGACCCAAGGTTCAGCACGATTTCTTCTCAAATGGGTTTTTTTGCAACTTCTGAAACGTCACAGAAAAAGTTATAGCGAAAATGCCACGATGACCTGTTTGGAGCAGCGAAACCCTAGAATCCAAAGCTCTGATACCAAATGTTATGAAACCAGCTCAAGAAAAGATAGAAAAGATAGATCAACGCCTTAGAATTCAGCCTCTTCGAGGGGGAAACCTCCTTTACATTACATAAATGAACAATTCTTGGATGATACAAATGACAAAACCTCCTTTCTATATATAGGAGTCTAAGGAGTCACAATATAATCCAGCCGACCTAACAATAATAATATAAAGCCACAAAAATAACAATAGAGGGATTCTATGGGGCACAGAAATAACAATATGGGGGTAATAGGGGCACAACAATATAAATAAGGGGTATAACTACAATAGTAATGGGGTAATCACTAGTATTATAGGGACCCAACACTTAAAATTATGGAGGCTTGGCTCCCAAACTTGAGATTAACTTGTCTTCAACTATCACTGACTTGGCTGCCAATGAACTCAGTGGGGTTGGCTGCTTATAACTTCGAGCTGATGAGATCTGGTGGAGGAATCTTGAAGTGATTGAGGAGTTAAGGAGGGAGATCCAATATCCTAAAATCCCTCCTGTTTGTCTATGTTGGAGTGTCTTCTTCTCAAAGGTGTACGAAAAGAAACCACTTTAGGTTATGGATGACAAACAACCTTAACAATAAAAATGGTTTAAACAAAGTCTTTCGATAGAAATCACATGAGAGAATTTTTTTAGCTGATGTGTTTCGAACCAACAAGTGTGGTTCATCATCAAGACCAAATGAAGAGGCAGGCCATGGCAAAGGCTTAAATAGAGAGCAATGTAGAGACATAATTTCAAGTAATGGATATATTTGAACAATAATGTTTAAATTATAATATTAATTTATTAATATATTAAAAACAAATATTTTTAACGGTTACATTAAACGGCTAGTTTTTGAAAAAAAAAAATGATATTATTTAATTAATTTATTAAAAATATTAATAGGTAACGACTATATTAAATGACTAGTTTTTGAAAAATAATATTTAAATTAATTTATTAAAACCAAATATTACTAGTTCTTGAAAAATAATAATTAAATAATGATATTAGTTTATTAATTTATTAAAATATTAATATGTAACGACTATATTAATGGATCACAAAAACTTGAATACAGAAATAAAAATGGTTGTTAAACATTATAGATATGCAACAAATTATAGAAACAAAACCTGCCAAAGCCTTGATATATGCCACAATCATAGTTAAACAACAAAATGAAATAGTAAAATAAGCACAAATAACTCCAATAATCCAATGGAAACCAGATATATAATGTTACCAGCCCCCCTCTATGGGATGGGTTCTTGGCTATCCTCAAATGTCTTTAGCTCTTGTAGAGTCTCTCTCCTCTATAATGTGTAAAACCCAGCAAACAAAATGTTTGAGATAAATGAGAACTCAAATAAAAAAAAAATGGTGTGCGACAGTGATAATAATCAGAGCTGCAACAGTGAGTGCAACAATGAAAATAATCAAAAGTGAAGAATGAATGGAAAACCCTTATATTTATAAGAAAATATTAGGTTATCCTCGAATAATGAGCAATAATAAAACATTATTAACCCCATTATAAAATTAACCATTTGGAATATTTTATTATATTTGGTTTGGAAGCAAAAAGTATTTAAACTTTTATTTAGAAATAATAAATAAATAATTTATTTATCATCTCAAGAAATATGGTTAAGGAATAATAAACAAATAATAATTTATTTAATTATTTCTAAGGGATTGGTTCAAACTTGACAAAGAATAATAACTAATTAATGATTAATTAATTATTCCTAGAGAAAAATAAGATAATTAATAATTTATCTATTTATTTCTCATAATTGGGTCAAATGTGACAAGAAATATTAATTAAACAATGGTTTAATTAATTATTCCTAGAAGATAATTAAATAAATAGTGATTTATTTAATTATTCTTCATGGGTTTAATTATAAATGACTTAACAAATGTGGTTTATTAAGTAATTTCTCACAATGAAAACAATTTTACTATAGTAAAATTGGCCCTATATGGTGTACTTTGATCCATCTAGTAAATCATAGTTAGATGATCAATTTTTTGTGATAATGGTCTACTTCGAGTTCCTGCACTTAAATTAGCCAAAAAATGCTCCAAATCCTACAATTAATGCACAGGCCATATGACATAACATCTCACCTATACCCTTCTTACTAAACAAAATATAATAAAATATGTAAAGAAATGTGAGAAAATTTGATTTAATAAGTTGGAGAGTGGCATTGAGGTCCATATAATTTACCTATTGATGAGCCTCATCAATACTCATGAAGATGAGACTATCCAATTAGTCTCCACAGTTGTGAGCACTCAAATACACAGGTGGAAAATAACTTGGTATAATAAAAACAAACTTTGACGTCGGTTCAAACATTCAAATCAGGGGATAGGCATCTCCAGGCAGTCAATTAAAAGGTGTGTACTTGGTTTCCTCCATCAAAAATGAAGTAATCAGTTCCATAATTTTTAGGCATCGAAACTAAATAGTGGTTGAGTTTTTCAAGGCAAAAAATAAATAATCAAATACCACCTAGTAGCAATCCAACAGATTTCCAGCAGTCTTTGAGAAACTCAAGATACATTGCAACCAATTTAGTTTAGTTTTTATCTTTTATGATTTTAATTGATTTTATTTCCAACAAATTACAAAACAGTTTAAAATTTGTATTTGTATATATTCAAGTTTGAAAGTGTAAGGATGGGTGGTTGATAGTGAGGAAAAAGAAGACTTTATTTTTTACTGTACGCTATGGAGCTCAAACAGAAGTAACTAATTCAGTGATACAGAGGTAGTTTGGTTTCAAGATTCTTGTGTCAAACAAATGGTGATGTTTTCCTTTTTATAAATAGTTATGCTACCAGCTCACAAAATAGAAGAAAAGATAGATCAAAGACTTTAAACTTATCCTCTTCGAGGGGGCAACCTCCTTTACATTACACAAATGAATAATTCTGTGATGATTCAAATGAAAAAACCTCCTTTATATATATAGGACTCTAAGGGGGTCGCAATATAATCAAAGCCGACATAACAATAATAATGTGATGGCACAACAATAAAAATAAGGGCTACAATGACAATAATAATGGGGGAATACACCAGTATTATACGAACCTAACATGCCCCTCTCCTTCAAAAAAGTGTTGTCCTCAATGCTTGAGTAGTTTTGGATGCTTCTGTATAAAATTCTCATCCTCCCATGTGGAATCTTCAGCCGGTAAGTTCTTCCACTTGATGAGATACTATGAAATTGATCGATTTCGTAGTTGTTAGGTTCTTGTTTCTGTGAGAGCTTCAGGTTCCAATATGATTTTTCCTTCCTCGTCAAGTTCTGTCAATATTGTTTGAATTGGGAGCTTGTCACCTATAACCTTCTTTAAGCATGAAACATGGAAAACTAGGTGCACTCGAGAAGATGCAGGAAGCTCCAATTTGTATTTCATAGTACCAATATTTTGCAGCACCTTGTACGGACCATAATACTTTGGTAATAATTTACTATCCTTCTTAGCTTACTTGAGGGACATTTTTTGGTATGGTTGTAGTCGTAGAAATACCCAATCACTTACATCAAAACTTCTTTCGCTACAATGTTGATATGCATGTTGTTTCATTCTATTCTGCGCCAAAGTAAGGTTATCCTTTAAGAGTTGAAGAACTTGTTGTTGATGCTCGATGTGATGTTCCACTGCTTGGACCTTAGAATTTTCTCTTAAATATGATGTGATGGATGGTGGATGATATCCATAAAGTGCCATAAAAGGGGTCATTTTTGCTGCAGTATGCGAGGAATTGTTATACCACCATTCAACCAGAGGAAACCACTTGACCCATTGTGTCTATTTATTAGATACAAAGCAAGGAAGATATTCTTCCAAATATTTGTTCACTATCTCAGTTTTCCCATAAGATTGAGGATGATAAGATGAGCTATAAGCTAAGTGAGTACCCAGAAAAGAAAATAATTCCGTCCAAAAATTTCCAATGAAAATGGGATCTCTGTCACTTAAAATAATCTTTGGGTTTCCATGTAGATTTTGTATTGTTTCCATAAATGCAGTAGAAACTATACTGGCTTTAAAAGGATGAAATAATGCACAAAAGTGTGCATACTTGGTAATTCTATCAACTACCACCATGATGACACTCTTTCCTTTGGACTTAGGTAAACTTGTGATAAAATCCATTGAAACCTCCTCCCAACATTGACTTGGAATGGAAAAAGGTTGTAACAGACTCAAGGTCTTAATTGTCTCAACTTTATTTTGTTGGAAAACCAAATATTCCACCACAAATTTTTGAATATCAAATTTAAGGTCATCCCAAAAAATTCCTTCTTAACCCTGTGGTATGTTTTTAAAAATCCCGAGTGCCCTCCTAACAGAGAGGTGTGTAATTCCAAAAGAATATTTTGTGAGTTGGGAATTCTTACAAACGTATAAAATATCTTTGTAGCATAAAAAAATCATTTTTCCAACTAAATGTGTCAGATGTACTGGGATCTTACTACAACTTTTGAATGAGTGCCCACACTTTTTCGTCATTATTTCATTCATGCCTTGCTTCGTTTATCTAATCTGATTGGATAATAAACATGGCACAAAGAAATGCTTCCACATCCTCCTCCTTTCTTGAGAGTGCATCTGCAACAACATTTTGTTTCCCTTTTTTGTAGATGATTTCAAAGTCATAATCCAACAACCTAGTGACCCATTTTTTTGTTGCTCTTCTAAAGATAATCTTTGTTCTAAAAAGTATTTAAGACTATCATGATCGTTTTTTACCTTGAAGTGTCTTCCCATTAGGTAAGGTTGTCATTTCTTAAGTGCATGTAGTATTGCCAACATTTACTTCTCATAAATAACTTTATGTAAATACTTTCCTTTCATTAGAAAACTTTCAAAAGAAATGGGCCTTCCTTCTTGCATTAAAACAAAACCAATTCCATTTCTTGAGGCATCACATTCCACAACAAAGGTTTTTGTGAATTTTGGCATAGCTAATACTGGTGCTTGGCATATTGCCTCTTTAAGGTGTTCAAAGGCCTTTGTTGTTTCCGGAAAACAATAAAATGCATCTTTCTTCAGTAATATTGTTAGAGGTGTTGCTATTCTCCAATAATTCTTAACAAATTTGCGATACTACCCTATCAATCCAAGAAATCCTCGCAGTTGCTTTATGGATGTCGGAATTTTCCATTCCTTAATGACTTTAATTTTGCTAGAGTCTACCTTAACTCCTTCATGGGATCTAATATGACCCAGATATTCCACCTCCTCTACTCCAAAGAAACATTTGGAATTTTTTGCATATAATTATTTCTCCTCCAATAGTTTGAGCACACTGTCAACATGTTGAACATGATCCTTCCAAGACTTGTTGTAGATTAGTATATCATCAAAAAATACCAACTCAAATTTTCTAAGGAAGGGTTTGAAAACAGAATTCTTCAAAACTTGAAATGTAGAAGGTGAATTGGTAAGGCCAAAAGGCATGACCAAGAATTCATAATGACCCTCATGAGTTCTAAATGATGTTTTCAGAATGCCTTCAGTCTTCATTCTGATTTGATGATATTCTGAACGAAGATCCAACTTGGTGAAGTAAATTGCTCCATGTAATTCATCCAATAATTCATCAATGACAGAAAAACAATGTAAACTTTGAAATGGGAACTGATACGATTACCCGTTTCGTAGAGGTAGCCAAAAAGTCAACTGATTTTGAAAAATGGTGATGCATAATTCACTTTTTTTTTCAAAGCATATTTTTGACACTTTAAATTTTCTTATGTATCAAATATAAATATTTGTTTTTAAATGTTAGTGATTTTCATGCTAATTTTGAAACATGTTGATGCAACATCACCCCTTTTTTTAGAGGACTTATTTTTGACACTTCAAATTTTTTAATGTATTAAATGTGAATATTTTTTTTTTAATTTGACATTTCTTGACGCTTTAAAATTTTTTATGTCCAATTTTTTTTGAAATCATGATTTCTTAACAAATTTTATAGTTGTCTTATTTTTCTTTTTTTTTTTTAAATGTTGATTACTTAAAAAAGAAAATATAAAAATATATATATAAAGGACAAAAAAAAACATAAAAAATGTTTTAAAAAAAAAAAATTATCTCATAAACCATTAAAAAAATTAGAAAAAAATAAAATAAAATAAAAACATTTAAAAAACTATAAAATTAAGTAAATAAAAATAGAATTTTTTTAAAAAGAACTAACATAAAACTTAAAAATAAAAGTTTAAAAAATAAATAAAAACAAACTAGATTAAATAACAAAAAATAGAAACGTTGATTCCCACAAACATGAATGCAATGACTCTGGAAAATAACAATACACAGAATATAGCTCGCAGAAGCCTCAAATCAATAAAAATATAAAATTAACAAAAAAAACCATAAAAAAAAAAAACAAACAAACAAACAAACAAAAACAAAACAAAACAAAAATATACTAAAAAAAAATACAATTTAAAAAAATATATATTTTTTCAATTAAAAAAAAAAAAACAGAAAAACATTTAAAATTTTAAAATATATATATATATATATATATATATATATATATGATTTTAAAAAAAACCATTTAATTTTTTTTTTAATATATATTTTGATTTAATAAAAAAACATTATATATATATATATATATATATATATATATATATATATAACAAAAACATTTAATATTTAAAAAAAACACATATAATTTTTTATTTTAAAAAAAATGAAATTTGATTCCCCTGCCACCCTGCCCACCTATGGGGGCACAACAACAAGGAATCAATTTTTTTATTTAATATATATATGATAAAAATTTTAAATGTTTTTTTATTAAATCAAAAATATATATTTAAAAAAAAATAGTTTTTTTTTAATCCAAAATATATATAAATTTAAAAATTTAAAAAAAAAATATTTTCCTAACTTTGAAAAATATATATCTTTTTAAATTTTAATCATATTTTGGTATTTTTTTTTAATTGAGTATATTTTGGTTTTTTAAGGTGTTTTTTTAAATGCTTTTAATCTTAATTTTGATAGTTTTTAAATTTTCTTTTGGTTTTTTAGGTTAATTTTCTATTTTTATTTTTTTTTCATCTAGTTTGTTTTTATTTTTTTATTTATTTTTCTAGTTTTATGTTAATGCTTTTCTAAAATATTCTATTTTTACATACTTAATTTTATAGTTTTTTTAAATTTTGCTTCTTCTTTTTTTAATCTAATTTTTTTATGGTTTACAAGTTTTTTTTTTTTTTTTTGACATCTTTTTGGAAACATGTTTTTCTTATTTATTTCTTTATATTAAAAAAAAAAAAAAAGGGAAGAAGAAGATTAGTTTTTCAATTCTTATCTTTTTTTCTTTTTTTCTTTTTTTCTTTTTTCTTTTTTACATTTTTTTGAAAACATATTTTTCTTATTTACTTCTTTATATTTTAAAAAAAAAAAAGAAGAAGAAGAAGAAGAAGAAGGTGGTTTTTTAATTCTTATCTTTTATAGGTTTTTTTTGTTTTTTTTTTTTTAATATATATTTTTATTTACGTTTTATTATTTTCTTTTAACTTTTTTTTTTTCATTGTTTTTAGTTTTTATTTTATGTTTTCATTATTCTTTTGAAATTTTAATGTTTTTTGGAGTCATGATAAAATCTTTTATGCCATTATTTCAAAATGTTGAAAATTTACCCAAAAAAAAATATTCCAACATCAACACTTTTCGTTTTGAGGGTGTTTTTTTGCACAACTTTTGCACAAAAAATTGGTTTTCACTGCCATTTGTAAAACATGTTGAAAATTTAACCTAGAAAAAAACAAAGTGTTATTCTAGCATCAACACTTTTCATTTTTAGCACTGTTTTTCATGGTTTTTTGGGTTTTTTTGGCTACAGTTCTCGTTTTGAGTTTATAGTTCCCATTTCAAAGTTTACATTGTTGGAATAGGAAAATTATCTTTGATAGTGAGCTTGTTGAGCTCCCTATAATCTAGACACATGTGCCATGATCCATCCTTCTTGTGCACCAATACTACTGGAGCAGAGAAAGAACTTTAACTAGGTTGAATTATACCAGCCTCTAGCTTTTCTGCAACCATACACTCAATTTCACTCTTTTGGGCAAAGGGATATTTGTAAAGGCCTAGTGTTTGGAGGAACACTTCTTGGAATCAAATGAATAACATGGTCATGATCACGAATAGGTGGGAGGCCTTTGGGAGTCTCAAATACTTTGGAATGATTATCCAAGGCCTTTTGGAGATATGGATAAATAGATGATTTCGATGTGGGAACCTCTAGTGAACATAATTGTGAAATTACACCCCATTGTTCTTTCTTTAGAAGCTTTGTCATGTTGTTAGAGCTAATTGTCTTTCTCGGTTTCCTTATGATGCCCCTCAATTCCACTTCCTTTCCTTCCCAAAAAAATTTCAAGAAAAGTTATTGAAAATTAAAATTTATTGTACCCAAAGATTGTAACCATTGGACTCCTAGTACAACATCAATACCACCCATTGGAATGGAAAGCATTGGACTACTCAATACATATTCTCCCATGGATAACTTGATATTATGTCACTTTCCAGAGCAATTTATGGTTCCTCCATTTGCAATCATCACTTGACACTCTCATGCTGGATATAAGAAGTAATTCAATTCCTTGGCTATCTTACAATGAATAAAATTATGGGCACTACCCAAATCAATCAACACTATTACCTTTTTATTCTTGATATGTCTTCTATCTTGAGAGTTTGAGGAGTGGTAATTAGTGCCAATGCATTATAAGATATGGTCGGTTCATTTATTCTTTATCTAGGGTTGGTTCCTAGTGTATATCCTCTTTTTTTGACATTTCTTATTCATTTTCTTCCTTCTCTTCACAATCTATGTAAAATAATTTCTTTTTGGAACACTTACGAGCTTCAGTGTATTTGCTATCACAACTACAACAAAGCCCTTTTTCTCTTTTTTCTTCCAATTGTTGTGGTGTCAACATTGTAGGTTGCGGAAGGCTAGGGGCAACAACACTTCCATCTTTATAGTTATGAGTGGTAGGCTTCCTTATGGCCATAATTTTCCTTTCAATTTTTCTTGCCAACTTGAATGCCTTCTCCAGTGAAACAGGTTCCCAAAAGCGAACCTCATGTTGAATATTATCCTTTAAATTCCATATGAACACACCAATCCTATGCTCCTTTGGAATATCATTTATCCTTATATTCAATTTTTGGAAGTCCTCAATGTGCTCTACCATTGATCCCTTTTGTTTTAGATTCATCTATTGACTAAAGAAGGTGTTTCTCTTCATATCCTTATAATGTGCTATCGTTTCCTCCATAAAAATTGACCAAGTGACAATTATTTTACAAGAGAAAAGTCATCAATAGCATACAAATTGATTGGGTTCCAAATATAAAGTTGCAATGTGTACCTTTTGTGTGTTATTCACATTATGGAGATTGAAATATTCCTCCATCTGTAGTATCCACGTTACGGGATCCTTGCCATCAAAATTCCTCATATCGATATTTGGAACATGATAGGTCTTCAATCCAATGTTAGAGTCTATGAAATCATGATTAACATTTCTTTTTTTCTCATCATGAGTTTCCTTTACTACCCTTTCACAATTAAGAAGCATTTCTTGTAGCAACTTTGTCAAATCTATCTTCAAATCTTCCTTGTTGTCTTTAAGCTTTGCTTCCATACCATTCATCTTAGCTTCCATGCCATCTATCTTAGCATCCATGCCATCCATCTTAACTTCCATTCCATTCTTTAAACCATCCATCTTAGCTTCAATTACTTTTTGTGAGAGCGAAACTTGTTACACTTGGTCTCGTAATTTTGATATATCATGTTGCACTTCTTCCTCTTCTTCATGTGTAATAGTAGAGATTTCGGGTTGCTTACTAGGTGTTTCCATTTTCTTTCTTTGGGTCATCAAATAATGATAATTATGCTTCACAATGCCCTTTGATTCAATTCAAACTATTTTTTTAAACAAAACTTATGCAAATTTTAAAAAAACTACACACCTTTTTTTTTCACTTTCTAGGATCTCGATAATGAATCTGATGTAGTCAGAAAAATCAATTTTTAGGCATTTTTAGGCATTATTTTCATGTATTTCTCATTTTTCATGTAGCAGGGACCATCGAAAGTATGCAACATGGGTACTCTTTGGATGAGGAATCAATTTCTGCATCCAATGAGCGTTGCCGCCTGAAATTTGAGTAAACCCATAGGAAGATAAGTTGAAAATATGAGTTGGAAAAATAGTTTTTTCTTTTTTCCCTCTAAAATTTGATGATGTAATCTAATCTTATTTATTATTTCCACTATTAGTTTATAATTTCCTTAGGAGGCCCATTTTAGACCTCAAAAATCCCCTAATGTATGTGTTGAAGCCCCGAAAATCGTTGTATCAACATTGGGGTATAACCACACGGTCCGGACCTTAATACAACTCCTTTTCCGTTTGGAATGGTGGCTCTGACTGGGATAATGGGACCAGTTTCCCAGCAATGGATAAACGGAATGGATGAATGATTGATTGACTAATCTAATGATAGGCGAATAACTTAATTTATTGGCGAAATAAAAGAACTACTACTAATCCCGGGAACTATTGTACTTTAAAGTGTAGCGCTTGATGATCTATGTTTAGAAACAGGCATGTAGATGACTCTATTCAACAAACATGGACTTTTATTCATTCAAGAATTACTTTTCTTAAATCGTTAAACAAAGGGATTAGCGCAATATTGCTACACTTATATATCATCGATACATATATGATCAAAGGAAAAGCATCCCATAAACATCCAATAGTGGAGGGAATAAAAAAAATGTTGTTAAAACACATACATATATTCGATAATAGCAAAGGCAATCAAATAACAATTCATATGAAAAGAATGAATTCAGACATAGATAATAGTACCATATGAGCTGCTAGTCACTCTCAATATGAATCGCTATTTGAGATTCTTCTTCCAACGCAGAAATACTTTCAAACAAAGACAGTAGTGCACATTTGCATAAAAGCTTTCTTGTCAAAATTAGAATAACTGGTCCAGTTTTATAAAAGAATATGGTTGAAGCACAATAGTGCAACTTCAGTCTTTAAGTCAAGTACAAAACTTTACGACTCTTTCCAAAATAATGAAAGGGTCTATAAATACTTAATTAATCTAACTATCTACGAAACTGAAATCCTACTTAATTGGTATCGATTGATTTTGATCATATTCTTCTCAGCAACCTGGCAGTCGGCGGCATGAATCATCAAGGTTGTTTACCTTTAAACCTGAGCTGACTTATCGCGAGCATTGGCTCCACTTCGGGCGGTCTGTTGAGGCGAGAGTTAAGCTGGGCGGCATAGGTGGCATCCTGAATATCGGGGATAATATACCCGATTGCATCTGTAAGGCATTTAAGGGTGGCTCTTTGGCTGTGTGGTTTTACCAAGAAGAACCAATAGGTGTCCCATGTTAAACTGTTAATTCCGGCAATTAATCTCCCCTTTTCCTCTAGATCTGGATAACATGACTGCTCCAATGTTTTCATCGCTGTCAATTTTCCTGGAGTGCATTGGGAAATCATGTTTGACAAGTAGAGAGTATTATTAACCAATTCAACTAAATTGCTTGTAGTTGATTTGCACCTTGCAATTGCCCTCTCTGCTTTCATTAACTGGGACTACCATTCTGTAAACAATATATCTTTATGTGACTCTAAAATTCTTGGTAAATTTGCCGCTTGTCCCTGATCAGTATCTTGCCAGTCAAGAAATGCAGCTATCTTTTCTTCAGCTTGATCCAATTCCGCTCTAGCCTTTTCTGTTTTCTCACTTATTGATGCCGTCAATTCGCATAGTGGTTCCGCCTGGGCAATTTGTTGACATAGAAGCTTGATTTGGGCTATTAATGCCATATCTATCTATAGTGCCTCTACTCTAAATTCAGTTATTTGTGGAACGCCCTTTTTCTTCTCAAGTTGTGCTGATAGCTGAGCAATCTGCTCATCTTTTGTTTTCAGCATTTGTTCATTTGCTGCCCTCAGTTGTGCCAAGGCCTCTGACAACTCTTTCTGCTTCTGGATTGCACTGTGATCAATCCTTTGTTTCTCTGCCTGGAATTGTTGAGTTAATTAATTATTTACTTGTTGTTGTGTCAACAATTGCTGTTCTGCCTGCTCCACTTTCTGTTGTGCTTCTATTCGCTGTGTCTGCAATGAAAAGATTTCCTGGTCTTTTATTTTCAATAAAAGACTCACCTCTGATGCTTTGTCTATTGTTGCTGCCGAATAGGCTCCAGCATATTGTGATAGTTTTGTTAAGTCATCAGAGGGGTCAAATTCCTCCTTCCAAACCACATTGCCCATGACTGTCTGTTCTGGGAAAAGGGAAGGTTGATCAGTCCTTCTTCTCTTCCTCTGTCGTTTTACTACAGCTTTATGCCTTGGGCTATAGAAGACATCCAAGGGAGGAATCTCTTCTACTTGCAAAATGATTTGATCGGAGGGGTCCTTTGGTATTATTTCTACTTCCTTTGAACTGGGTAGGCCGCTGGTTCCACTTGGAACCTGTTGTGAAGTGGTTTCCTGTGTGTCTGCTGCTTTCGAAGTTTCGGTGTCCTTTGAACATTCCAGACTGCTGATAATAGAATCAAATTGTTGCCATTCCTGGAGCAGTTTTGGATCAATATGAGTATCCACATTTACTTCTATGTTGCTCTATTTCTGCTCTTTAGTCTGGGTCTCCTCTCGCACTTTCTCCTGCTCTTTAGTCTGAGTTTCCTCCTATGGTTTCTCTTGTTCTTTTGTTGTAACCGGAGGTTCCTTTGACTGTTGCCGTTCAGGCTCGCTTGATGCTGTTGTTGGGGTTGTTGCTAACAGATCTAGAGGCAGAGTTTGCAACCTCTGTTCTCTAAGTCTGTTGAATTCAACCAACCCTTCATCCTGATATTTCATTCTGGCTAGTTCCTTAACCTGCAATATTGACTCAGCTGAGGAGAACAGGTCATCGAACATATATTCTTTATGATCAAACTTTGCCAATTTGGCCTGTTCAAGTGCATTATAGGCGACTTTGTTGGGATCAAATTGCCTATTAGGGAGAGTTGCTAGAGTTAATGATTTTATCCTTGTAGCTTCTTTCTCTGCATGTTTGAATCATGCAACATGTAGACACTGCATATCAAAGGAAAAGAGGGCCAGCCCTGCTTCTTATTTTTCTTGAAAGTCTATGTAACTCCCTCGGCAATGATCTGATAGGCTATTTCCCTTGCCAGCAGTTTATCAAGTATGTAAAAGGGAAGGACATGAGGTTCGGCTTGGCTACCGAAAACTCTTATATAAGTAAACTTCTCCTCCCTGAACCATCTTCCTATTGATGTTAAATCAATCCCTGCTTGGTAGGAAATCTTGGGAGCAGGTTTATGAAAAATAGAGTAATGAATGGGTAACATAAAGCCATTGCAGACTTGGTATAAATGGTGCTTATAAGAAGATTTCCACACTTTCTGATGGTATATGTGAATAGGCATGGGGTCTTGTGATGTCCACCTCCAGCCGAGCATGGGAAATTCAGAATTAAAACACAGGGTATCTAGAATATAGGCACTGTAGTAGAACAGGGGAATTAACCTTTCAGTAATGCGGGTCTTGTTTCTAAAATCAAGAACAGTTGTTGCTAGTTTATCTGATAGTATAGTTGCCCAATCCATTATTTCACTGTTACACGCCGCTTCCATCAAGGGAACCATTTCTATAGTGAAATTAGAGGAATCGTGCAACCCCCACAATCTACACATCATTATCCCAGCATAACAATAAGGAGAACATAGGGAATCAACCGAGTACTTACTGGAAGATTCATGCTTGTGTTTTGTCGGATTTTGTCTCCAATCCCGGATGGGTTCGGATTCAATTTCGTTCTCTTTTCAGAATTTCTCCAAAAACGCCTTGTTGTACTTCTTCTCTAGCTCGGGCAAATGATACATTTGCCTTAAATCATCAGCCTTGAATGAACTGAAGATTCTCCCATCTCTGGTGCAGAAAGTTCTGTCTGTGATTGGGATTTCCTCAATTGCCCACCTCACTACATCCGTATATGGGAGAATTTGTTCCCGAGCTGCTATCCGATGAAGGAAGGAGTCGGCTAAGTCCTTTAAAGTACCATCAGATTTCCGAGTTGCATCTGCCGTGGCTTGTACTGTTGTCACTTCAGGTTCTTCGGCCTCAATCAAATTATAGGTACTTTGCCAAGTAGTTTTGCCGAGACCAGAACATGTAGTATCAGATATCAATCCTTTCTTTTTATTTGCTGGATCAGCGACGGCTTGTCCTGTGGCTGGCGCAGCGGAAGCGACTGTGGTTTTCTTAGACTTCTTCCCCATTCTGCTTGAGTTTTCTGCTTTGGAAGAATTCATCACAGGAGTGAAAATAAGCGTAACACAGAGATTTGGTAGTGAAAATCAAATATGAGCAAGATATATTGATCAATGCGTGATGAGGGATTAACTTTAAAGTGGTCGCGGATACAATCTATGGGAAGATTTTAGGACTTACTATTACATTAAATGGCCGTTAAAACCTGCCAATCCTTTAAATTCCCATCATATCATTAATCGGCCGAATGATTTGTTTAAGCGTGCCTTGGATGTTTTGGCGGTTGAGCGCAGGTAAATCACTGTTCGGTAGATAAGGCCTTTAATATGAATTAATCGTAATATCCCTCTGTTTTAACGACTTTTTTGAAGTTTGCGCTTCTAGCTTTATAGCAATCGGGCGTCGGGGAAAGCTTAAATCCTTATATTGGCACCTTTGGAAATCCCCGACCGCCGATAGCGATATCGCATCGCATCGGGAGTATGGGCACTTTACGAACGCATGGATGGTATATCGACGATTGCCGATAGCGATATCGCATCGCATCGGGTGTATTACCTAGGGTGCTTTAAAAACATGCATAGTATATCGCCGATCGACGATAACGATATTGCATCGCATCGGAGCGGAAGGGACTTTATCGCATCGGGGAAAACCAGTGGGCCTTTAAAGTATGCCTCCTATGTCATTGCGATATGCGATCTTGCGATCGCTTTATCGCAATGATAAAAGATTAATTATTTATATTATAAGGCCAAAATTGGTTTGTCCAAAAGGTTTTTTTATAATGTCTTCATTTAGTTTTCGGACCTTTTTTGAATAATACAATGTTGATACCAATCAAAACTAAAAGGAACCCATTTCACATGATAGTTTTTTGTGAATAACAATGATATGAAATGGGGGGTTGTTGTAGAGCACAACAATTGGCGATTCGCTGGAAGAAACAATTATCTCTGAAAAGTATGGAAATACTTAAACTTTTTCAAAATAGAGTTCTCATTAAAGGGGAAAATTCTAATATAACTAGGTATATATGCATTCTAAATAAAATGAATCTATCTTTGTTAATTTCCTCTCTTGTTTAAGATTAGATACATTCTAAGTTTTAAATTGGCCATTATTGGTTTATAATGATAAAACAGAGAACCTTTCCAAATCAGCTTTTAGAATTGACTCCTTTGTCATAGGTAGAGCCTCTGCTGCCAGCAAACGTTCATAGTTTCGACAGGGATACCTTTAAACCATATTATTGTCCATTGTCCCATCCATTTAAGAGTGTGATTAACAGAATGAATTCAAAACATGTTTTCATATTTTGTATTTCCTTTCTTTTTCTATTATTGCTAAGATAAAAAGCCATTGTCCTGGTTTGGTGGCCAGCTATTGACAATGCCATTCACTGGTAGTAATCTAACTGAACAAGCTGGCTCGTGATGAGACCCCTTGTCTTATAATTCTAAGCCATTACCCTGTTTTGGTATGCAGTATTGGTAATGTCGGTTAAACTATTTCCCTATGAACATGGTAAGCAGGCTTGTAATAAGACCTCTTATCTTTAATATCAGATATTTTAGAATTACACTCTGAGTAACCATAAACTTTGGTGAATGGGATGGACAATTTTCTCCTTAAGAGTAAATGGATGACAAGGTAAGAGTTAAAGATGCTGAAGTTGGATTAGTTTCTGTTTTGATATTGATAACCTTTTTGTGACCAATCTGAAAACATAAAATGATTTACAATACTTCTAAACTTTGAGAAGGGTTCACAAAAATTGAAGTGTGGTTTTGGAATGCAATTATACCTAGTTTCCTAGAAATTATCCCTCTTGTGTAAGACTTCTATTATTTTAAAAGTAAATATCCTCACTACTTCTGTTGAGCAACTTTTAAGTACAGCAAAGGTCAATGGAAGATACCTTACAACTTTATTTTCTAATGGTCCTACAAACTACAAAACTCTATTAAACTAAAAGGAGAAGGGGTTACCTCCTCAATTAAAGAATTTCTTTAAGATAAGGCCATTAACAGGGAGAGAATCTCTCAAACCTGATAAATCTTGTAATATGAAGGTCGAATGGCCTATCTTCTCACAGATCTGAAATGGCCCAAGCCACATCTTCTGGAACTTGGTGTGTTTTCCCTTGTCCTCATGGGCTTTGTCCCATTTCAGAACTAAATCACCGACTTGAAATTGTTTTGAACCGGATGAGACTGAATCAAAGGATGACTTGATGATTTGCTGATGTTTTGCATGAATAACCTTGGCTTTTTCCCTTTCCTCTTCTAATTTTAGAATTTGGTCATGTCTAAGTTGAATAGAAGAAGAAGGGCTTTCCTCAATAAACTGAACTAGGGCTAAGGAAGGAAGGACAAGATTTGTTGGTAACACTGCTTCTTTTCCATACACAAGGTTGAACGGAGAAGATCCTATGGAAGCCTTCTGTGTTATCCTATCAGCCCATAGTGCGAATATTAAGGATTTGTGCCATGTTTTATGGTTCTGTTCGATAGTTCGCTTAATAATTTTAATCAGATTTTTATTTGTAGACTCTGCTAAACCATTACCCTGAGGATAGTAATTAGCAGAATATTTTAATTTAAATCCTCTTTTAATAGCGAAATCAAACATAGCATTGCCTGAGAAGTAAGATGCATTATCAAAAACAAGAGCATTTGGGACACCAAACCTGGTAATGATGAATTGATCTATGAATTCAATGATTGCCTCAGAATTTGTTGTCTTCAAAGGAATTGCTTCAACCCACTTAGTAAAATAATCAGTAGCAGTAAGGATATACTTATGTTGTTTGGAAGAATGCGGAGTAATTTCCCCAATGATATCCAATCCCCATTGCTCAAATGGTTGTTCAATGTTGACCGGCTGCAAAGGAAAAGCTGATTTTCTTTGTCTTCCACTAGAAGTTTGACAATTTCGGCATTTCCTTACATATTCATGAGCATCTCTAAACAGAGTGGGCCAATAATATCCAGCATGAATGATTTTATGGGCTGTTGTGTCAGCTCCAAAATGTCCTCCTGCTGGTCCATCATGTAATTCCTGCAAAACCTTTTGTGCTTCAGGTTTTTCTAGGCATCTTAATAAGATTGAATCATAATTTTGCCTAAAAAGCACATCATCAATAATTGTGAAATTTTTTGCTTTCAATCTAATGGCCCTTTTGTTTTTGTAAGACAGGTTAGGAGGTGCATATCCATTTTTCAAATAAAAGATTAAGTCAGCATATTGTGACTCAGAATCAGTAATACTTATCTGGTTGATTTCTTCGGTTTGATCTGTATCACCTGATTCTGGAATGTTGGATGCTCCTGCCAATAACCTGCAAAAACCTTGGCCTCTAACAATCTTTGCTGGTTTAATTTCTAAGTCATATTCTTGAAGTGTTGTAACCCAATTTGCCCTTTTTTCACCTAGTTCCCTTTGGATCAATAGTTGCCTTACTGCAGGAAAAGGAACTATAACTTTTGTGTGGGTTTTTAAAAGGAAGGGTCTGTAATGTTTGACAGCTTTATATACAGCAAAGGCTTGTTTTTCTACTTCGGAGTAATTCAATTCAGCACCCTGAAGATTTGAACTATAAAATGAAATGGGTGCTTCCAAATTGTGATCATTAAGCTGTGTGAGTACTGCTGCATAAGACAAGTTGGATGCGATAGTATACAGTGTGAAATGATTAGAAAAATTAGGAGTATTTAAGGCTGGGGCATTGATTATTGATTGTTTGATTAAATCAAACGCTTCCTTTTCTGCTGATCCCCACTTAAAGACTGAATTTTTCTTAATCATAGTTTGAAGTGGCAAAATGATTTGAGAAAAGTCTGGAACAAATCTTTTGACAAAATTGATTTGGCCTAAAAATGACTGCATGGATTTTTTATTATGAGGGAAAGGGATTTCAGAGATTTCTTTGATCCTGTCAGGATCAATATAAATGCCATCTTTAGACACAATAAAGCCTAAGAGCTTTCCTTGGTCAAGAGCGAAGAAAGATTTTTTAGGGTTAAGAGAAATACCATATCTTTTGCAGCGTTGAAAGATTTGATTTAAATCATGCAAATGATTGGACTTCTCCTTAGAAAATACAGTAATATCGTCTAGGTAGACGACTACTGTTCTATTAATCAACCCTTTAAAAGCTATATCCATCGCTCTTTGGAACGTCGCTCCTGCATTAATAAGTCCGAAAGGCATTTTCTGATACGCATATGTTCCCCATTTTGTTCTGAATGTGGTTTTGAGCTGGTCATCAGGATGGACCAAAACTTGGTTATATCCTGAGAAACCGTCTAGAAAGGACATTAACTCAGAGCCTGCTACTGATTGGAGTATCTGCTCCATAGTAGGTAATGGGAAATTATCTTTTAAGCTTGCCTTGTTCAAATTTCTGAAATCGATACAAATCCTAATGTCGCCATTTTTCTTTCTGACTGGCACCATATTGGAGACCCAGTTTGAGTGCCGAACGGGAAAAATAATCTTAGCTTTCAAGAGTTTGTTAAGTTCAGATTTTATTTGACTCTCTAAGTTCGGATGTATTTTCCTCAACTTCTGCTGAATTGGTTTCTGTTCGGGAAGCATTGGAATGGTATGCTGGATGATGGATGTATCATATGTCTTTAAATCATCATATTTCCAAGCAAAAACCTGTTTATTTTTCCTTAACAGTCTAATGAATGCCTCCTTTTCTTCCAAGGAAAGTCCTAATCCTAAATTAATGTTTTGAGGAGTTTGCTCAGTGCCAAGGTTTATCAACTCAAACCTTAGGGTAGAACTTTGGAGCTTTGCATTAGTCACAGGTTTAAACCTGTCTTTAATATCATAAAGATCCTCAAGCTTCACCACAGGCTTAGGGATTGAATTTTCCTCAGGTTTACCTCTCATTTGAAGGTCATGCTCGTTTTCCTCGATGATTTGATCATCATAGGACTTTTCGGAAGTTAAGAACTGTAAAATGTCTTCATCATGGTTGAATACTCTCCAATTAGTGACATTGTCAGGAATTGATGGCCTAAAAAGCAATTCTACTGAAAATCTATCTGGGCTGTAGTCTTCGGAAGGTAGGAGCTTGGAAGCAACATTGGCTAGCAGGTCAGCTGCCGAATTTTGAGACCTGGGAATAGAAGAAATATTGAATGCCAAAAAGTGGGAGGTGAGTTCCTGTATCAGCGATTGATAATGCTTGAGATGGGTGGAAAGACAATGAATTGTATTCCTTACCTGTTTGATAATAATTTCAGAATCTCCAAACACTTTCAAATATTGGACCTTGAGGCCAATAGCTTTATATAGTCCTTGGACTAAGGCTTCATACTCTGCTGTGTTATTTGTGCATTCAAATTCTAACCTACAGGACAACATTGTTTTTTCCCCTTGTGGGCTAATCAAAATACATCCTGCTCCTGAGCCCTCACTAGATTTGGACCCATCGAAATATAACGACCAAAATAAAGAAGTATTAACAATTTTATTTACAGTTTTCTCAGTATCATTGAAACATCTTGACCTATCTGTTTGTGAAAAATTTTCAATCTGAGATGTAAAATGGTTTACTGAGAAAGGGGATGGCTGGGCAGCGAAGTTGCCAAAGAATGACTCTGATGAATAATTCCCCAAAATGTTGTTATTAAATGCTATTGGTTGGTTTTCTTGTTCAAACTCAGTAACTGTATGGGTCATATGTTTTTCCCGATCGATCCTTATTTGATTTGGCTTTCCCTTATAGGGAAGCCACATATGTGACCAATCAGTAGAAATATACCCATGTAGTTTCTCAGACCAATCCCTACTCAAGATTAAACCATAAAATTCAGGTATATCGGCTATTAGGATATCAATCCTTTGTACTATTCTGGGATCAGCAGATAACCTGATAGTTACGGAATTAATCTCTCCCAAAACCTGTACTTTAGTCCTGTCCAACTGTACAATATGAATAGCAGACTTCTGGGGTTCAATGTTCAGTTTGGAACAAACTGAAGCTGGCATTATGTTAGAAGATGCCCCTGAGTCAATCAAGCAGTTGTGCAGGTTTCTATTGTAGATCTCATAGGTTAGAAGGAAAGGTGGAGTATGAGAGTTTGATCTATCTCCTATTAGGACTGCATCAGTAGCTTCAACCATACCAGAAGGTGGTTGACCTGTATCGTTTGCAGCTTTAGCACTGGGAAGAGGTGAAGTAGGAACAACATTTAATTCTTTGAGAAGCAATTTCTGCTGATGTTTTAATTTGCTAAGTTCAAACATGGTAATGTTTGCCTTAGTTTTCTTCATATCATCAACAATATTGTAATCCATTGAATCAGATACTACCAAAGTTTTAGATGTTGAAGGAGTATTTGAGGTTGAAGGTTGGTTTTGAGGAACTGCTGCAGGTGGCTTCTTTGTAGATACTTTTTCCTTTGTTGTAGCAGCACCTGCACTCCTTTTCTTTGAAGTTGCCTGAACAGGTTCGGAGGTACTTTTACTCCTAGTAGTGACAGGAAACGCTTCTTCTTCATTATCTGTATCGGAGTTAGGCAGTATGAAATCCCACATTCCATGACATTCAACAACTTCCTCTTCTTCATCAGTAGGTGTAGCTGTTTCTTCTTCTCCTTCTTCAAGATCTGAATCTGCATTTGATATAACATTTGGTGGTTTTGATTCAGTTTTCTTATAATTTCTAAAGGGTCTTTTGGTCGAGGTTTCGGCTACTTGTTTTTTGATTTCAACCATTTCGTTTGACATAGTCTTGAGGACCTTTTGCAGACCCTCCATGTCATATGGATCTTTTGGGGTTTTCTTCTTTGAATCATCTTTAAAAGAAACTTTTTTGGCTTTTCTGTCTTCCAGAGCAGCTTTCTTTTCTAGAGCATTAATGCGTTTCTCCACAGCAAGTGCTTCTTTCATGTTTTCAGCTAAAGTAGGTTTCCCAGCCCTGTCTACAAAAATAGCTATATTGGCAGGTAGGGCAGTTATATACCATTCGCTTCGGATTTTCTCACTTGGTTTGGAGGCCGTTGGGATTTTATTCAAGAGTTTATTGAATCGGGCGTTAAATTCCTTAATTGGTTCCCTATGCTCTATCCTAAGATTGGAGAGATCATTTATTAGTGTAGCCAAAGACCTATCATCTCCATACTTAGTAAGAAACTGTTCTTGGCAAGTGTTCCAACTGGTAATGGAACCAGAAGGTAAAGAAAAATACCAGGATCCTGCTGATCCTTGCAAAGTATAAGGGAAAAGTCTAACAACAACATCTTGCTCTGTTACTCCCTTCAAGTTGACTGCCAACATGAAGTTATTAATATGTTCCTCAGCTTGCGTTCCATCATCTGGGTTAAACTTGGGTAGCCATTTTTCAGGAGCATCAGGTAATGCATGCAATGGTGCAGGCATGTTGACTGCACCAGGCCTGGTCCATGGATCTGCCATTATAACAGCAGTAGTAGATGATACTACTGTTGAAATTCCAAATGTCTGGGAAGGAAATGATGTTGCGGAGTGAGCAGGTTGGGATGTTAAAGTTCCTAATCCCTGATGAACAACAATATGTAATGGGGGAGTGGATGGTTGACTTCGCACAGGGGAAGGTGAGATGGAGGATGTGGATGAAAGCTCTTCACTGTCAGATCCCTCAGTATATTTCTTCGCCTTTTTCCTTTTGGGTAAAGGGAACTCAGTGGGTTCAATACCGAGCTTTTCGCTCTGAAGTCTGGTGAGAGGGTAAATTGAACTGCGAAGTCGCACTGCTTTGTGATACCTCAGATTTCTGTGGTGAAATCGAGAAGCTCTGAAGTTTGTGGATAAGAGACTGGACTTCAGGGGATTCAAGACTTAATTGTTCTGGAGTATGATGGGTTTGAGCAGTGGTAGTTGATTCCTCTTCTTCTTGTTTGGATACTAGAGAACCAGCATGCAATTGGGAAGTACGAGGTGATACGGAGGGAGAATTACTCTTAGAATGGCCTGCAGATTTGGGTTTGCTTGCCATTCACAGTTGGGGCCCTCCTTCTAGCGCCAAAAATGTTGATGCCCCGAAAATCGTTGTATCAACATTGGGGGATAACCACCCGGTCCGGACCTTAATACAACTCCTTTTCCGTTTGGAATGGTGGCTCCGACTGGGGATAATGGGACCAGTTTCCCAGCAATGGATAAACGGAATGAATGAATGATTGATTGACTAATCTAATGATAGGCGAATAACTTAATCTATCGGCGAAATAAAAGAACTACTACTAATCCCGGGAACTATTGTACTTTAAAGTGTAGCGCTTGATGATCTATGTTTATAAACAGGCATGTAGATGACTCTATTCAATAAACATGGACTTTTATTCATTCAAGAATTACTTTGCTTAAATCGTTAAACAAAGGGATTAGCGCAATATTGCTACACTTATATATCATCGATACATATATGATCAAAGGAAAAGCATCCCATAAACATCCAATAGTGGAGGGAATAAAGAAATGTTGTTAAAACACATACATATATTCGATAATAGCAAAGGCAATCAAATAACAATTCATATGAAAAGAATGAATTCAGACATAGATAATAGTACCATATGAGCTGCTAGTCACTCTCAATATCAATCGCTATTTGAGATTCTTCTTCCAACGCAGAAATACTTTCAAACAAAGACAGTAGTGCACATTTGCATAAAAGCTTTCTTGTCAAAATTAGAATAACTGGTCCAGTTTTATAAAAGAATATGGCTGAAGCACAATAGTGCAACTTCAGTCTTTAAGTCAAGTACAAAACTTTACGACCCTTTCCAAAACAATGAAAGGGTCTATAAATACTTAATTAATCTAACTATCTATGAAACTGAAATCCTACTTAATTGGTATCAATTGATTTTGATCATATTCTTCTCAGCGACCTGGCAGTCGGCGGCATGAATCATCAAGTAGGTTGTTTGCCTTTAAACCTGAGCTGACTTATCGCAAGCATTGGCTCCACTTCGGGCGGTCTGTTGAGGCGAGAGTTAAGCTGGGCGGCATAGGTGGCATCCTGAATATCGGGGATAATATACCCGATTGCATCTGTAAGGCATTTGAGGGCGGCTCTTTGGCTGTGTGGTTTTACCAAGAAGAACCAATAGGTGTCCCATGTTAAACTGTTAATTCCAGCAATTAATCTCCCCTTTTCCTCTAGATCTGGATAACATGACTGCTCCAATGTTTTCATCGCTGTCAATTTTCCTGGAGTGCATTGGGAAATCATGTTTGACAAGTAGAGAGTATTATTAACCAATTCAACTAAATTGCTTGTAGTTGATTTGCACCTTGAAATTGCCCTCTCTGCTTTCATTAACTGGGACTGCCATTTTGTAAACAATATATCTTTATGTGACTCTAAAATTCTTGGTAAATTCGCCGCTTGTCCCTGATCAGTATCTTGCCAGTCAAGAAATGCAGCTATCGTTTCTTCAGCTTGATCCAATTCCGCTCTAGCCTTTTCTGTTTTCTCACTTATTGATGTCGTTAATTCGCATAGTGGTTCCGCCTGGGCGATTTGTTGACATAGAAGCTTGATTTTGGCTATTAATGCCATATTTATCTGTAGTGCCTCTACTCTGAATTCAATTATTTGTGGAACGCCCTTTGTCTTCTCAAGCTGTGCTGATAGTTGAGCAATCTGCTCATCTTTTGTTTTCAGCATTTGTTCATTTTCTGCCCTCAGTTGTGCCAAGGCCTCTGACAACTCTTTCTGCTTCTGGATTGCGCTGTGATCAATCCTTTGTTTCTCTGCCTGCAATTGTTGAGTTAATTGATTATTTACTTGATGTTGTGTCAACAATTGCTATTCTGCCTGCTCCGCTTTCTGCTGTGCTTCTATTAGCTGTGTCTGCAATGAAAAGATTTCCTGGTCTTTTGTTTTCAATAAAAGACTCACCTCTGATGCTTTGTCTATTGTTGTTGTCGAATAGGCTCCAGCATATTGTGATAGTTTTGTTAAGTCATCAGAGGGGTCAAATTCCTCCTTCCAAACCACATTGCTTGTGACCGTCTGTTCTAGGAAAAGGGAAGGTTGATCAGTCCTTCTTCTCTTCCTCTGTCGTTTTACTACAGCTTTATGCCTTGGGCTATAGAAGACATCCAAGGGAGGAATCTCTTCTACTTGCAAAATGGTTTGATCGGAGGGGTCCTTTGGTATTATTTCTACTTCCTTGGAACTGGGTAGGCCGCTGGTTCCACTTGGAACCTGTTGTGAAGTGGTTTCCTGTGTGTCTGCTGCTTTCGAAGTTTCGGTGTCCTTTGAACATTCCAGACTGCTGATAATAGAATCAAATTGTTGCCATTCCTGGAGCAGTTTTGGATCAATATGAGTATCCACATTTACTTCTATGTTGCTCTGTTACTGCTCTTTAGTCTGGGTCTCCTCTCGCACTTTCTCCTTCTCTTTAGTCTGAGTTTCCTCCTGTGGTTTCTCTTGTTCTTTTGTTGTAACCGGAGGTTCCTTTGACTGTTGCCGTTCAGGCTCGCTTGATGTTGTTGTTGGGGTTGTTGCTAACAGATCTAGAGGCAGAGTTTGCAACCTCTGTTCTCTAAGTCTGTTGAATTCAACCAACCCTTCATCCTGATATTTCATTCTGGCTAGTGCCTTAACCTGCAATATTGACTCAGCTGAGGAGAACAGGTCATCGAACATATCTTCTTTATGATCAAACTTTGCCAATTTGGCCTGTTCAAGTGCATTATAGGCGACTTTGTTGGGATCAAATTGCCTATTAGGGAGAGTTGCTAGAGTTAATGATTTTATCTTTGTAGCTTCTTTCTCTGCATGTTTGAAATCATGCAACGTGTAGACACCGCATCTCAAAGGAAAAGAGGGCCAGCCCTGCTTCTTATTTTTCTTGAGAGTCTGTGTAACTCCCTCGGCAATGATCTGATAGGCTATTTCCCTCGCCAGCAGTTTATCAGGTATGTACAAGGGAAGGACATGAGGTTCGGCTTGGCTACCGAAAACTCTTATATAAGTAAACTTCTCCTCCCCGAACCATCTTCCTATTGATGTTAAATCAATCCCTGCTTGGTAGGAAATCTTGGGAGCAGGTTTATCAAAAATAGAGTAATGAATGGGTAACATAAAGCCATTGCAGACTTGGTATAAATGGTGCTTATAAGAAGATTTCCACAATTTCTGATGGTATATGTGAATAGGCATGGGGTCTTGTGATGTCCACCTCCAGCCGAGCACGGGAAATTCAGAATTAAAACACAGGGTATCTAGAATATAGGCACTGTAGTAGAACGGGGGAATTAACCTTTCAGTAATGCGGGTCTTGTTTCTAAAATCAAGAACAGCTGTTGCTAGTTTATCTGACAGTATAGTTGCCCAATCCATTATTTCACTGTTACACGCCGCTTCCATCAAGGGAACCATTTCTATAGTGAAATTAGAGGAATCGTGCAACCCCCACAATCTACACATCATTATCCCAGCATAACAATAAGGAGAACATAGGGAATCAACCGAGTACTTACCAGAAGATTCATGCTTGTGTTTTGTCGGATTTTGTCTCCAATCCCGGATGGGTTCGGATTCAATTTCGTTCTCTTTTCGGAATTTCTCCAAAAACGCCTTGTTGTACTTCTTCTCTGGCTCAGGCAAATGATACATTTGCCTTAAATCATCAGCCTTGAATGAACCGAAGATTCTCCCATCTCTGGTGCAGAAAGTTCTGTCTGTGATTGGGATTTCCTCAATTGCCCACCTCACTACATCCGTATATGGGAGAATTTGTTCCCGAGCTGCTATCCGATGAAGGAAGGAGTCGGCTAAGTCCTTTAAAGTACCATCAGATTTCCGAGTTGCATCGGTCGCGGCTTGTACTGTTGTCACTTCAGGTTCTTCGGCCTCAATCAAATTATAGGTACTTTGCCAAGTAGTTTTTCCGAGACCAGAACATGTAGTATCAGATATCAATCCTTTCTTTTTATTCGCTGGATCAGCGACGGCTTGTCCTGTGGCTGGCGCAGCGGAAGCGACTGTGGTTTTCTTAGACTTCTTCCCCATTCTGCTTGAGTTTTTTGCTTTGGAAGAATTCTTCACAAGAGTGAAAATAAGCGTAACACAGAGATTTGGTAGTGAAAATCAAATATGAGCAAGATATATTGATCAATGCGTGATGAGGGATTAACTTTAAAGTGGCCGCGGATACAATCTATGGGAAGATTTTAGGACTTACTATTACATTAAATGGTCGTTTAAAACCTGCCAATCCTTTAAATGCCCATCATATCATTAATCGGCCGAATGATTTGTTTAAGCGTGCCTTGGATGTTTTGGCGGTTGAGCACAGGTAAATCACTGTTCGGCAGATAAGGCCTTTAATATGAATTAATCGTAATATCCCTCTGTTTTAACGGCTTTTTTGAAGTTTGCGCTTCTGGCTTTATCGCAATCGGGCATCGGGGAAAGCTTAAATCCTTATATTGGCACCTTTGGAAATCCCCGATCGCCGATAGCGATATCGCATCGCATCGGGAGTATGGGCACTTTACGAACGCATGGATGGTATATCGCCGATCGCCGATAGCGATATCGCATCGCATCGGGTGTATTACCTGGGGTGCTTTAAAAACATGCATAGTATATCGTTGATCGCCGATAGCGATATCGCATTGCATCGGAGCGGAAGGGACTTTATCGCATCGGGGAAAACCAGTGGGCCTTTAAAGTATGCCTCCTATGTCATTGCGATATGCGATCTTGCGATCGCTTTATCGCAATGATAAAAGATTAATTATTTATATTATAAGGCCAAAATTGGTTTGACCAAAAGGTTTTTTATAATGTCTTCATTTAGTTTTCGGACCTTTTTTGAATAATACAATGTTGATACCAATCAAAACTAAAAGGGACCCATTTCATATGATAGTTTTTTGTGAATAACAATGATATGAAATGGGGGGTTGTTGTAGAGCACAACAGTATGGAAGTAAATATTGCCAGTAAATACATCAATCACATTCCTAATGAACAATGCATCTACACAACTATATTTCCAATGGGCTTACCTATCTAGAATTTGGCTTTAAAGGAAAACATTTAGTAGAAGAACACTACTTTTGAGAAGTCCAAGATGGAATAATTGCTTGTTTTTGGGATGATTATTGGCATCAATTTCCCAAACTTTCTTCCCAAGAATATCTTCAAGATATACACTGTGCTATGTAATCTCAAGGAAAATTTTTGTGTCTAATTACTTGGAAACATCTCCACATAAACTAATTATCATTGGTTGCAATCTTCCACCTTGTTGGGCATCCCCTTATCATCCAAAGCTCTTGAACAGTTCAAGAAAATTTGTCTACATTAGTAAATCTAGTTTTTTGAAGATACAAACAAACTTAGTTAGGGATATTAGCCACATGTTTCTTTCACCATCAAATAAAATTACTTCCTAGTAGCCAATCACACTCACACTTTGAATCAATAGGAATGGTATACAAATTTAGTGTCAGAAGTTTTTCCCCGAGATAAATTATATTTTTTTTTCTTCTCCATAGAAAGGATAATCTTCATTCTAAGGGTTATAATGGTCACTCATTATGTTTATTATGTCAAGCAAACAAAGAAATCCGTGAACATCATTCCCACACTTGTCCTGTGGCCTGAGATCTTTGGAATCAAGTCTTCAATCTCTTTAGACAACCTTTCTGACTAGATATTTTCCCCCTAGACTTGATCAATAAGTGTCCTCTTTCTGTATTCCACAATCCCATTCTCAATAGAGATTGGATTCTTGCACTTGGCTATGTCCTCTATATTTTTTGGGAAGAATGCAATCAACGTATCTTCTGCAACTCTGAAGACTCCAACCTCTCTCTTTGAAACACATTTTTATGTAATCTAAAATAAATCATCCTTATCTCTAAGTTGTTATCATCATACTAGAAAGTTTGAGAATCTGAGTTGCCCATTCTTGTTGCCCTCAATCTTCTCTTTTCCCCAGCCCAACTTTTGTCTTCCCTTCCCTCATCAACTCCCTCCTTCCCCTCGCACTGGTCTTCCCCTCTTATTAATTTAATCAAAATAAACTTTGATGGTACCTCGAAAGGAAACCCTACTCCTATAGGATACAAGAGAGTCTTTCACTAGAAACATGAGATATTATTCATCGATATTTTGGCTACATTAGTTATAATAGTAATAATTCAATGGAACTCAAAGCTCTTGAAATGGAATTGACAATTGTCTCCACCCTCAATTTCTCTCACCTAATCCTCGAAGGTGGCTCTCATATTGTTATTTCCTTGATTACTAAGCTCCTCTATGGATCCTCCTCTCTCAAAATCACCAAAAGTTGGAGACTTGAAAGCTCCCTTAATATTATCGAACAACTCTTTTCTCAAACCTTTGTTTCCATCCCCTCACATAAGTGTAGATTAGTTGATTGATTCACATATAAATTAACCAATGAAGGTTTTGTTGCACTCTCTATGTTTAGCCATTCTTATTGCTATTCTTTCCCCCTGTCTTCATTAAAACATGAATGTCAATAAATAATAGCTCAAGATGTTAGTACCCTGATGTTGGTGGCAAGCAATGAAATAAATGGAGCTAAGCCATAGTTATGTTTTCCTTTACTCCCATGCTAAGTTTAATTTTCTTGTTAGCACATAATCTATAACTTAACAAGGTTGTAGTTTCTGTTTGTTGTTGCTAATCTCCCCATGAGTGAGGCAGTGTATGGTTTTAGTATCTATTTTTCATAGACCCTCCTCTAATTTAGCAAGTTCTTGACTCCTTACTTTATTATCTTTGGTTTGGTTTCCAAAATGGTAAGCTACAGACAATAATTTTGCTAAAGTGATGTAATTTTTTTTTATTTCAATACAAAAACAACTTACCAAAAACATAAAATTCTTTATTTGTTTTATTATTTATTTTTATATAGATTTTTTAACTATTGTTTTTTTCTTTTTTCTTTATATTATTTATTCATTAATTTTTAATTCTTTGTGATTTATTTATTTATTTTTAAAATTTTGTTTTATAAAACTAACTTAATATTTTGTTTTAATAATTTTTTATGGATTTCTTTTTTATTATTTTTATTTTTTTCATTTGAAATTTTAACATTTTAATTATTTAATTTGTTTAAAAAAATCATATTTCTAATTAAATTTTTAAATTTTTTCGGATTATCATTTTTAAGGGCATTTTCATGATTTTGTGTACAAGAATGATAATTTTATAAACTAGTCCCAAGGGTTAGCCAATTGGTCGAGTTCTCATTTCTAAGTACCTTGTTAATTGGGAGGTCATAAGGTCAATTCTCCTCGACACCCTTGTGGTTAGGCCTTGCCAGTTGGTCGGGGGGATCTAATTCCCGTTGAGGTTGATCTACCTAGATTTTCCTGTGGATGTAGCAGCCAACCAATGTTTGTGAACCACCATAAAAAGAAATTGATAATTTTATAAACCATAATTAAAAAGTATTACAATTTTAGTGTCCCATTGAAAATGGGTCAAATTGACTTAGGTTAAGATCTCACAAAACATATAACTTAATAGAAAAATACTTTTGGGAGAATTACGCTTTGATTTAGGTGTTGATTTTTAGTCATGATATTTGGTTTATAATCTTATGGTTGAAAAATGTTGAAATTTTAAGGTTTGTTGCACTCATAATATTTAGATGCTATTTCATGGTTAATTTTAAGGTTTTTCAGAGTCATGTTATTTGATCTTTAACACCATGTTTGAAAATTGTCAGAATTTTAAGGTTTTCTATGATCATCATTTTGGTTCTAATGTCATGGTTGAAAATTGTGGGAATTTTCACCCTTTAAAAAGGAGGGTGATTTAGCATCACCACTTATCCATTTCAGGGTGTTTTTCATGTTTTTTTTCTTCCAAAAATAGGGATATTTTGGGCTAAAGTTCTCTTTTTGAGGTTCTAGTTTTTGTTAAGTTGATAACATTGTTGTTAGTGCTTCATAAATCCAGGTTTAAGATGGATTTATGCTCCTTTATTTTTTTTAATTGTTGCCACATACATATATAGTTTTTTATATTTATGTCTAGAGGAATCAACAACTCAACTAGGCTCGTTTCTAAATGACACAAGGTTGATTCTGATCGCTGCCACCATAACCTCTAGTTGAACCCATATGGTGCCTCCATTCACGGCTCACACAGTAAATCAAGAGATTCTAATCTCCAACCTCAAATTTGCACAATGTCTTCATATCATGGCAATCACCGATCAAACTACACCGTTGGGGGCAGAGTTATTTATTCTTTATTCAATTAATTTGATGTTTAATAATTTTTAATGTAATGTTACTTGACAATGTCTTCCTCAAACTGGATTGTAAAGTGCCTCTCAATGCAACAAATTTGTGCCTAATAGTAAGTTTCTTTATAAACTGGTATGGGGAAGATGTTAAGTAACACTAGAATAGTCATATAATTTAATGGCTAGTAAACAAAAATAAACATCAAAATGTTTAACTCATGATACATCTCGCATTTTTAAGATAAAAAATAAAAAAAAATCATAAAAAGTAAATAACTTACAACTTTATTTTTATTTTTGTTAAATTGTGTGTCTTAAGATGACTGCACGCTTAACCTTTGGCTTAAGAAACCACAACTCAAGGGCATCTAAGTTGTCAAAATCACCAATGGATCATACCTTGTCTGGGCCACACCAGCCCTTAACATGGCTGAATTTTTGTTTCCAATGGAGTTTTGAACCAATGACGTTCACACCATGGAGTGTATGTATATCTATATATATATATATATATATATATATATATATATATATATATATATATATATATATATATATATATATATATACAATGATGGGGATCCTATTGATGAGCCCCAGAAATGGGTAATTATATGGGCTCATTTAGCCTCCTAATTCGACTTAATCCACCATTCTCATTAGTTTATTGCATGCTTTTTATTATATTTATGCTAATAGAGTGAATTGGGTTAGTCATTATGCCAACAAGTCTAATGTGTGCTTTATGCAGTTTTTTGGTCAATTTTGAGACAAAATCAAAGGTTTAATGAGCACTTGGTAGCCAAATTCATGGAAGAAAAAGGGAGAGGATTTGTAGGAAGGTGTCCCCTTCATTTATGAACCCTTACCTCGAATTCTCCATCAAAAACTCGGAGCACAAGGGGCAGCCAAGCAAGTCAAGTAGGACTGTTGTTAACTGCAAGTTTTGGCAACTGAGTCCCTAAAGTTTAGGAGGGTTGTTGGGGTCCTCAATTTGTATAAATAAGAAGGCTTAGGGCCTCATTTCAGTTAGTCAGGAGTTAGTCAGATTTTAGTTAGATTGTAGTTAGATTTTAGTCAGTAGGTTAGCACTTTAGTGCAGCTCTGTATCAGCACATTTTCGATCTTTTTCTTATAGACAGTTTTTGGAATGTAACTATTATTTTTTTATCAATAAAGATGAATCCATCTTTGCACCAGCTCTAATCTTTCTTAGGAGGCTGTAGCTCTTGGGGTTGGGCCCAACCCAAGTGCAGAAATTTTGAATAACATGACACTCATTCACAGAGATTATCCTTATTATACACTATTGCGGAATACATGCACAATACATAATCTCCTCTATGTTGATCATCAATTTAGCAGCATTAAAACAATGAAACATCAATCGCATGCGCACATAGAAGCATCAATCACACATATCAACACAGTATGTATCCAGGGAAAGCATACAGCTGAAAACCCCCTGCTATCTGTATATTATATTGATTGAGAACATGTAACAATACATAGGACAATACTCCTCGCAAGTACCCAGTACTATCTCCACCTGTTACACATAAACTAGCTCAGATCTGATGCCTCAAATCTCCTCCACTGTTTGCCTGCCTCCACTGGGCAATCCTGGAAGAGAATGAATGAGAATGGCTGAACCAAACTCGTCTTTTACCTTAAGAGAATCACCCACACTGGAAATCATGTGAACACAAGCTATATTTCACTTGGTATTGGCCCACACTGCGTAATTGTCATTGGCATAACTCAATCCCATTGATTGTGAAAATCTCATGCACAACTGATAGTAGCAACTCACCCTTTCACTTACCTCTAACACCTGTCTCCACTGAAATGTCCATGCACTGAGTTAACTGATGTATTCTTCAGTTTCTTTATGAGTTAATAATTAGTGAATTAATTAACAATCAATTCACACAACTCATCACTAGTGTATTCTTCAGTTAGGCTGAATACAACTAGTTCAACTGAACACAACTCCATCAACTCCACATCCAACTCCACAGAACTCACATGCTTGAGTTCTAACTGAAGTCCTCCATGCAATAGCTCAACTAACACATAAGAAACCACACGATTCCTTCTATCGGCTACATGTTCCACATCCGTAGCTTGAACTGAAGTGCTCCAAGAGAATAAGATAATGTTTAGAGTCCAAATATTACTAAGTGCTAATAATATTTGACTGTTTCTATTTTTAGCCTGGCAGTCTAAAAATAGACTCTGGTCACACCACTGTGAACCTAAAATAGAAGTCCATCTATTCTTCCCAACATGACCAATCATCCACAAATAGCATACTGCAACTCATAGACCATGATCCATATGTCTAAAAATAGACATAGTTTAAAAATAGACTTTGCGCTAAAAATAGCCTACGGGCCCACTTAGTGAAGGCGACTCCTTTCCACTAAGCTCCATCATCTTGTTGCATTCTCAACACTCCATCTCAACAAGATATGGATTATCTGCAACCCCTATCCTGTAACTCTGTAATTGTCTGCATGGAACACATTTGCCCGGTCCACTTGCTCCAACAACACTTGGAACAAAAACACTCCCAACTAACCACTCTGTTGGGCTAGGAACATACTCTGATGCTAAAGCTCTACCTGCTGCTGACAAGTGCTCCCTCTCTGACATCTGCGCTACTGCAACATCTCCATGCATATCGCACCATTGCACACCTCTCTGTGCCACCTAGCATTGTGCAAAACACGTGTGCCTCTCGCATTGCTGCAGCCTACTCGCTATGCACTGTCCTTGGATTCCCTACACTGTCGCTTTCTCTGCCACTCCATCCGCATCTGTCTCTACCCAATCAGACAGTTCCTGCTACTCCACATCGGGGCTCCCGTAGCAAGGTCTCATCCAGGGTGTTGGGTACCTCAAGGATCCTACCCCTCCTCCTTGGGAAGATCAATCCACATCACCCCACCTCCTACCTGGAGGTATGGCTACATGTGATCCCTCAGCCCCCCTGGCTCAAAGTTTCCCCCTACTAGAGGTCTGTGCATGAGTAGATGTCTCTACTCGTTCTCCTCTCAGCTTCCCTTGTTATGGCTGCTCCACAACCTCCTGAAGCTACTGCACCAATCATGGCTCCTCCACAATTGTCTGAGACTTCTTCTGGCTCTGCATGTTGAGAGGTAATATACGCTCCCTCTCAACCACCAAGTCTCCATCAGTTGCCTCGCTGCTCAAGGCTTTGCATGCATATTGAACCTCAAGTGCATACAGGTTCTTGACCCGTGAACCAATCTGCTTCACCTGTCTAGTGATGATGTGTCTAAGGAAAACCTTTCCCTTACTGAAGACTACATCATAGCCTCTGTCTTCCAGCATCGCGATCAACACCAAGTTTCTCTTCAGTCCTGGTACATACTTGACATCGGTCAAGGTAAGGCAAGCTCCATGCTTCCTCTGAAAAATAACTGTGCCTACACCTGAGACACTATACTTCTCATCATTACCAATCCCTATGAGTATCTGGAGATCTTTCTCCTCCAAAGTAATGAACAGACTTTTGTCACCGGTCATGTGGAAAGAAGCTCCACTGTCAAGAAACCAACCACTTCCCACCATGGATGAAACCATGCATGCGAAGAGTGTGAAATCCAACTCAAACTGTGAAGCAAGTGCCTCACCTTCAGATCCTTCCCCGGATCCCTTCTTGGACTTCTTCTTTGGGCAATTAGTAGTATAATGGCCCAACTCATGACAACGAAAGCATCTCACCTTCGACTTGTCAACCTTCTTCCCATCATTAGAAGAACTGGATTCGGAAAGAGAACCCTTCTCCTTCCCCTTCTTCACCTTACTCGCTAAGGAATAGTTCTCCTCATCATGCATAGATGAAGAACTGTCTCTGGTGCTCCGTTTGATCTCCTCCTTGCATAGGATCTGACCAAAGTCTCTCCCATCCTGGCAATCTCTCCCGACCATTGACAGAGTCTTGACAGGAATGCCAACTCTTCGGAAGACCAAGGAGAGCCAAGCTCACCAACATCGACAGTCACCCCCACACTTCCCAGCTCATCCCGGCATTGGGTGAACTTCGTGAGATACTGGGGCATACTGTCTCCATTCTCACACTTAGATGACTCTGAGTTTATCCTTGAGCGCCATTCCACCAACTCAAAAAACTCAACCGCTTTTGATCTAGAATTCGTGAGAATAAATTATTTCTTGTACAGAGATCGACTGTATGGGCATTCACCGGATATCTCACCTTCCAAAGGAAGGATGAATCCAGAGGCTACCTGGCCCAATTACAGACTCTGCCTGAAGAAATAGAATGTAAACACTTTCTGAATAATAGATCTGATGATCAACAGCTCTGATACCATGTAGAAATTTTGAATAATATGACACTTATTCACAGAGATTATCCTGATTATACACTATTGCGGAATACATGCACAATACATAATCTCCTCTACGTTGATCATCAATTTAGCAGCATTAAAACAATGAAACATCGATCGCATGCGCACATAGAAGCATCAATCACACATATCAACACATTATGTATCCATGGAAAGCATACAGCTGAAAACCCCTTGCTATCTGTATATTATATTGATTGAGAACATGTAACAATACATAGTACAATACTCCTCACAAGTACTCAGTACTATCTCCACCTGTTACACACAAACTAGCTCTAATGCCTCAAATCTCCTCCACTGTTTTCTTGCCTTCACTGCGCAATCCTGCAAGAGAATGAATGAGAATGGCTGAACCAAACTCATCTTTTACCTTAAGAGAATCACCCACACTGGAAATCACATGAGCACAAGCTATATTTCACTTGGTATTGGCCCACACTGCGCAATTGTCATTGGCATAACTCAATCCCATTGATTGTGCAAATCTCATGCACAACTGATAGTAGCAACTCACCCTTTCACTTACCTCTAACACCTGTCTCCACTGAACTGTCCATGCACTGAGTTAACTGATGTATTCTTTAGTTTCTTTATGAGTTAATAATTAGTGAATTAATTAACAATCAATTCACACAACTCATCACTAGTGTATTCTTCAGTTAGACTGAATACAACTAGTTCAACTGAACACAACTCCATCAACTCCACAGAACTCACATGCTTGAGTTCTAGCTGAAGTCCTCCATGCAATAGCTCAACTAACACATAAGAAACCACGTGATTCCTTCTGTCAGTTGCATGTGCCACATCCGTAGCTCGAACTAAAGTGCTCCAAGAGAATAAGATAATGTTTAGAGTCCAAATATTACTAAGGGCTAATAATATTTGACTGTTTCTATTTTTAGCCTGGCAGTCTAAAAATAGACTCTGATCACACTGATGTGAACCAAAAATAGAAGTCCATCTATTTTTCCCAACATGACCAATCATCCACAAATATCATACTGCAACTCATAGACCATGATCCATATGTCTAAAAATAGACATAGTCTAAATATAGACTTTGCGCCAAAAATAGCCTGCGAGCCCACTTAGTGAAGGCGACTCCTTTCCGCTAAGCTCCATCATCTTGTTGCATTTTCAACACCAAGTGCCAGTACCTCCTTTGTGTACCTTTATGTGTCTTTGTTGTATTCATAGAATAATTTCTGCTATTTAGATTAAAATCTTGCTTTGTTACTTAGGTTGTTTTTGATGATTAAAATGGTTTTTCATGCTTCAGGTTGATTTGATAGTTTGATAAAGGAAAAGACCTGCAAAAAGGTCATCAAGCAACCCTTGGTCTCACCCCTCCCTCCTTGGGACCATGAGCTGAGACCAAGGCATACTTGCTGCCACAAAAACACTGTTTTTCCCTCTTCATGCAATTGCTAGTGTTAGATTTTTAGTTAGGAAATTCGATGGCAGTTGTACTTGCATGTTTAGAATTTGTTCTTGCTTAGTTTCCATAGTTATCTTGCATGATTTTCCGCCAATAAACTTCTGTTCATCATGTTTCTGGTTTCTAGGTCAAATTAGGTCAAAATAACTAGATCTTTGGTTTTCTTAGTCTTTGTTGATTAGTTTTGGAAAATAGTGTACAGAACACCTGTGATACCTCCCTGCCTATCCTTCCTCCATCAATACAACCTGCTCCATCCCCTAACTCAAATTCTTGCCCTTCATTTGCCACATTTTCTCACTTTTCCCTGATTTCACATTCTTGTGCGATGTTGCTCCCTCCATCCTTGCACGAATCCAATCACCCTAATCACTCCCCAGCCTCATTCACTAGGTCCTAGACCCCTTCACATCTTCATCCAACCTCCATTTCCACTTTCCCATCGTTTTTCCACCATTAACCCTCCAAAACCCTCTTTCGGAACATCCTGTAGAACCCCTGCAGACTTCCTGTAGAAGTTCACGAGAGCGGTTTTTCGAGATCTGATCACTGTGAAACTCTTTGGAAGGGTGCTAGGGACCCCTTAGGCCCTCTTCTCACCTTCCCAACCTCCTGCAACGCCTACCCCATTTCCTTTCGCCAATCAACCTCTGCACAGTCCAAAACAGTTAAAGCACATGCATAATAATTCTGACAACTTACTCAAAAATACAAAAAGATGTTTTCTTCATATTTCTCTTCAGAAGTAGCTTAGTCACATGCATTTCACCTTTCCAAGAGTCAATGGCATCCATTTCCACCGCTTTCATCTCTTTTCTTGCACCAGTAGGGCTAGTCGGTAAAACTAGGGTTTGCTAGGGTTTACATTTCCTTTCAGCTTTCTGCTCCTTTCTGCAAGTAGATTAGCCTCTTTTGAGTTAGCTTTTGTCCATCACAGTTAAAAGCTTCTTCTAAGAACTCATATAAGTTGGCTTAAGCTCCTAGCGGACTTGTGTCAGCTGATCAAGTGACAGCCTGCGGCAAGAGCTAGTACTTGTGCGTATAGCATCGTCGCTTCCAAGTTTGTTACGAACTACCGGGTTGATAGAAGTAAAGAAGGGAGTCCCAGGAGTTGCAGCATTATTGCTGCAATACTGGAGCCCACCATCTTTTTGGCACCATTGCCGGGGAAGCATCAGAGTATTGGTGATTGCTGCTTTTCTTCTATTTTCTACTACAACCTTCTGCTAAGTAGTTTATTTTAGCAAGCGTAGAGTAGATTGTTTCATTTCCATTCTGCAATTTCATTTCTGCAAAAGTAGATTAGCATTTCCTGCTTTCATAGATTAGCATTTCAATTCCGCAATTTCAATTCTGCAAGCGTAGCCTAGCATTTCATTCCTACAATTTCATTTCAGCAAAATAGATTAGTCATTTCCTGCTTTCATTTCAATTCCGCATTTTCATTTCAGCAAGATAGTTAGTTGCAATTCAATCTATTTTAGTTTTTGCAGGTACAAGCAGAAAAAAAAAAAAAAAAAAAAAAAAAAAAAAAAAAAAAAAAAAAAAAAAAAATTAATAAAAAAAAAATAAAATAAATAAATAAATAAATAAAAATAAAAATAAAAATAAAATCAACCAAAAAGATTTCTTTTCATGCCTTGTAGGAGTAGAGATAAGTCAGAAAAATGTTTGCACAACACCCCCACTGCTTCACACAGCCAACCTTCTCTCTTCTTCGATGGTTGTGATTAAGAAGAACCCTTAGGTGGACAACAGGACATATTTGAAGAACCTCTAGGGGAGAAGAAGAAGAAAACATTCCTCTAGAGCAAATGGCTGGAAACAGAAATGTTGGGAGTAGTACCTTTTCTTCCAACTCATCCATTGAAGGTGAAATTGGGAACATGTGGGAAGATGTCAAGAGCGAGATCAGACAGACTATTGCCATGCAAATGGATACCTTGTGGATCCAAAGGAAGCAAGAGGAAGCTAAGAGGGCTTTGGCCATCTTTTGTCCCAGGTGCACTAGAAAGCATCCTAGGAACGAATGTCCATTGCACTCCATAGAAGTGTGTTTTGTCTGTGAAGAAGACCATCCTACGAATCAGTGCCCTTCCTTGCCCGAGCTTAAAGCTACATATCAGAGGGCCAAAGGCGCCACTGAACCACTCTATTATATGAACGAAAGGAGGCCACATGGACCCATACCTTACCAGCAAGGAATGCAAGGGACATCCCAGACTTATTAAAACCTCTATCAAGCCACTTCCATGCCTTCTTGGGGTCCCCCTGCTCATTCTTCCTGGTCCACACCCCCTCCTTGGCCGTATCCATCTCAATATCATGCTCAACCAGTTACTCATCCATTTCACCCCTATGCTCAGGTACAGCCTCAGTGGAATGCACTTCATCAGGGGTGGAGGCCCCAATACAAATCTCCTCCAACTCCTTTGCCTCCACCACCTGCCCAACCACAACCCCATCCACATCCATCTCAAATATACATCCCCACTCAACTACCCATACCACCATTTCCAAACCCACACATTGGAGTAGCTCAACCCAATTGCAAAGTTGAGGTACAACACTTCCAAACAACTCCTCTTGAGCTCAATGATATTCACCATAGCTCAGGAAGAGTATTGCAAAAAAGAGATTATATTGACAGCATTGAAGGACCACAACCAGCAAAAGAAGATTCAAAAGAGGAAATCAAAGAACCATGGGTTTCACTTGATGAAGAGAAGACAACAGAATTAGAGATCAAGAGAGCTCCCTCATGGTTACCATCAAATCCTCCATGTATTCAAGAGAAAAATCAGCAAAAAGAGGAGGATGTGAAAGTCATGATAGAAGGTGACATGAAGAATGATCCAGATCAGCAAAAGAACCAAGGATATCAGAGATATATTGAGATATGGTTCCAGACGGTCATTAAGTTGCAGCAGTACTCTCTTCCTTAGCTATGCTTGATCCCTTCAAAGTCAAATCATTTGGTCTCTAAAATCTGGATAGCTGTGAAAGCATGCATTTCAAGCCTCCACGTCATTTTGTCTCTAATCTCGATGTGCACATTGGAAGTATTCTTATACTTGAAAATGATTTTGTTTTTCAAGTAGGGTAGGGTAGAAAAAAGAAAAAGAAAAAAAAAATGAAAATAAGAGGAAAATAAAAATCTAAGGTGAAAACCTCCTCGGAGGCGCCTCAGATTGGATCATTGATTGAAAACCTCCATGAGGCGGTCAATGGGTTGGAAAGAAGAGAAAATAAAAATAGAATAAGATCCCTGGGTGAAAACCTCCATGAGGCGCCCTAGTTGTTTTCAAAAAAAAAAAGAGAAAAAGAAAGAAGAAAAGAGAAACCTAATTTCTATTGAATAATTGTAGGAAGGACATTGCATGTTAGGAGGATTGCACAAGACAAGGACAGAGGTCAGCACCAGGCTGCCAACACCCCTCACCATCCATTCCTCCATGACCACTACCCTTTCCTAAGATTTGGTCTCATTCGGACTAGGATTTCACCTTCTACAGGAAGTTCTGTGTCTTCTACAGGAAGTTCCTGTAGAACCTGCAAACAAGCCAAAATCGATCTCAGAAGAGGACCCGAAGGTTGAGAATCTGTCCATGAGGCCTGTAAACATCCCTGCTTCCATCCCTCACCCTTCTCCATCATTTTTTTCCACCTCATTGTGCTTCTTTTATGAAAATTGTTTTCTACAGGAAGTTCCTGTAGAAATTACAGAAAGCTAGAAATGGATTTTAAAAAGCAGTTTGGCGAACATGATAACTTCATAAAGGGTTCATAAATCCTCTTGCAATCTTCAAACCCTTCTTCCATCATTTCCATGCCTGCATCACACCCAAAGCTCATTTTTCTTACTGTCTAAAAAACTGCAGAATGCTTTGAAACAAAAATACATAGAGCAGAAATTTGTTTTTTCCATAACTTGAAAACCATGCATCCATTTAAAAAACTGTTTTATGGAGAGTTGTATAGGGATGATGGCAACATGCCCGAGCAATTTCAGTCAATTCCAGCGCACGGTTTCCAAGAAATTAGCCTCCATCACCTTCAACCATTTTTGCATTTTCTCCATATCCGTGCATCCATTTCAAAACCTGTTTCATGGGGAGATGCATATGGGTGATAGTAACCTACCCAAGCAATTTCAGCCAATTCCAGTTCATGGTTTCTGACAAAATTGACCTCTGTCATCTTCAGCCATTTTCATTTTTTCTCGATATCCGTGTATCTATTGACCACAATTTTTCTATGGGAGGTGCATAACGATGATAGAAGCATGCTCAGAAAGTTTCAAGTCAATCTGATCTATCGTTGGGGGCTATGGAGAAAACAAGTCGTTGTCCTGCAAAAATCCAACATCAACAGCATGAGGGTGCAAATCTGAAGGACGAAACAGACTTTTGCAGCTTAGATCCAGCCAGAGGATACCTGCACAAGAAAAATAGCCACACATCAGATAGCAAAAAGCATATAGCATAAGGGATCCAGGCATGCAGCAATGGAATATGAGCATGCAGCAGCAAAAAGAACCAAGCAGCATGTTGACTTACAAGAAAGTGTCTAAACCAGTTCCTTTATTTGCATCTGTATGATTCGAAAGTGCATGAACGAATGAAATGGTTTGATTGAGCCAGAAAGCTAGCCAGTTAACCCGACACCCTCAGCTAGTTCGATTGCACTCATCCAGAGATCACCCAGTGCACGTGTCTAGTCAACTCACGAGAAATTTAAAAAAACAGGTAGTGGTAGATGTTCTCAACTCCAGTGCACATGATGTCAAGTGATTAACAGGTAGAAAACATGAAGTTTCGTGACAGCACTGCAATCTGCATGGGGCCAACACACATTTCTTCCACCTCATCTCCTCACCATGAATCACGCTAGCAGTTAAAAGACATCTCAGTTAACGCATTCACCACTCTTTGTTCACTGTGCCTTCACGACGTCCCCAACTGGAGTACGTGTCCACCACTTCCAGAGCAGCTAACCAGTGGTCCTCTGTAAGATTTTTTCCTGATTTTTCGAGATTTCTGCCTGTTTGTTTTAAAAATCTCTCACCTATCAGGCTCTACAGGAAGCACAGTGTCGTTCTATAGGAAACGAAAGCCTTCTACAGGAAGGCTTCTACATGAAAGGCAGAAAACAGCCCTGCAAAAAGAAAACTCGGGATTTTCAACGAATTTCAAGCTCAAAACGAGGTAGGCTTGAAAAAACTCCTTTGTGCATGATTTGTTTGTGCAAGGTTGTGAATTAAACACGACATTAGAATGAAAAAGAGAGTGAAAGTCTACCTATGTATTGAAAAAACCGTGAAATATTGTCAGCATATTCCACTGAATTTACCCAGTTCTTTCTCTGCATTCCAAAATCTCCTCATCAGTTTTAAAAAAAATTCTCCTGTAAGGAAGATACATGCTACAGGAGAGGCCACCCTGTGTGCATGAAAAAACTAAATTTACATATCTATCTATGTGTTGAGAAGAGAATTTGTGCCCTTGTGCTCTGCCTGTAAAAACAAAATTCTTCCTTTCATAAGAAAACAGTCAAATTCTAGGTGACAGTAGTTTTCAAATAGGGGAATTACTGCCATTTGATGTTGTAAGGAGCACATGAAAAATTCCTTCTTGGGTTCAGAAAAAAATGAATTCAGCTATCCTTTGTTTCAGGGATTGACTATGTTTTTTTTCCACCTGAGCATTTTCTTTCCTGGTTAAAACACAAACTCAACACCATGCCAATTGAATAAATTGAGAAGAACATTGATGAGGGAGCACAGGACATTCAAGCAGAGGGCAAAACAGAGGAAGAACAGAAGGAAAAAGAGGAATTTGACAAGACCGCTGAGCATGAGACAGAAAAGGAGACAACAACAAAAACAGAGAAGGTGAAAAAGGAAAAAGGTTGGGAAGAAAAAGGCCAAGAAAGCCCAAATGAAGGCTACCACAACCAAAGCAGGCACACAAAAACAAAAGGAAAAGACACACCCTAAGATCTTAGCAACACACACAGAAACAATTGACACAGGGATTTCTACACGAAGCAAGGAAAAAGAACAACAAGATGAGAAATCACTTGAGATATGTGCAAGGGAGACTGTAGCTATGCTTGCTGCCTTAAGCACACCTCCAAAACAAAAAGGGAAGCGAAAGAGACAAACCTCCATGTACTTTAAAACAAGGAGGAGCACACAGATCAAAGTGGGCAGACCCCAGCCATAGTCAAAGGAGCCAATTAGCATTGAGGACTCCATAGCTAAACAAAAGAGGAGTCTCCTTCAAAGATATCCATCACCTATGAACAAGGAAGCCCAAAAACCTCCACCTGGAGAGAGAGAATTAGGATGATGGACTCAAAGAAAGCTCTACAGGAAGCTGAGACGGTTCTACAGGAAACTCTGGCTAAGTTAAAAGAGACTGAGAAATTGGAGGAAAAGGAAACCAAACCATCACAAGAAGAAGAAAAGGCTGAGGAAATATTGGAACCAAGCCCTCATCCTAGCTTGGGCTCATACTACAACCTGTTAGAAGCCAGGAAGATAATTCCTCAGAAATTTGCGGTACCACTCTTCTTTGCACTAGAACAAGAAAGGGTGAGGACTCACACTTGGATGAGGATTGCCAAGTCCAAGGGTGTGGCAGACATAGGTCACTTGGAAGAACAACTCAAGGAATCAAGAAAGGAATTGGCCATGGTAAGGCATGTGGAAAGCAGTCAGAGGGCCAAACTACAGGAAGAGAACGAGTTGTTGAAATAGCAGCTACAACTACAGGGACGCTATAAGGAAGACAGGCCCTCTGTTTTGGATGAACAGCAGCAGCAAGAGGGACCTCCATCAGGCAAAGAAGCATATGATGGATAGCAGGAAGAAGATAAGCTGCAGGCTGAGGTTGAGGTGCTAACAAAATAGCTACAGGAGAAGGAGTCATAGGCAACAGAGGAAATACAGTTTCTAAAGCAACAGGTGCAAGAGAAAGAAATCCAACTGGCTTGCATGGCCAACTGGGTAGTAGAAGCCTTACAATGTATGCAACCTACTAAGTCATAAGCCTTATATCTCAAATATCAATGGTTGCAATCCCAAATTAACACCTTGGACCAAAGGGGCACCATTCCATTTCAGAATTACCATCAATTCATGGCTTTGTGTGACAATAGCTCAGTAGCAGATAAGGTCAAGTTATCAGAATTCTATTTACACAACTTGGCCCTTCCAAACATGAATCTGTGGGACCCCAATGTTGCATTGGGAGATGTGCAACTTATGGCCATGGCCTCTTGGTTAAATAATGAGGAAAATAGGGCAGCAGAGATTCGGAATATTATGAATAGGGAGCTAAGTGAGCCACTCATGATCAGGCCAGAACCAGAGGATCCCTCAGCTTTAATATATGCCCATCAGCACTTGGCCAATGACCCTCAGGTTCTCCCAGATTACATTGAAAAACAAGCTCAGGTCATTGCTCACTTTGAGGACATGGAAAGACTGTTGGGGGATAACTACATTCATGCTTGCACAAGGAGATGGAACACACTGTCCCACAGTCTAAAAATAAGAGAATACCACTCCCCAACAAGGATGAGGGAGGCCTTGGCAAGAGTACCACTCTATGAACAGTCAATGCAAAATCTTCAGGCCAACTGGATCGGCCTAAATTTCAATCCTCCCTTGCTTTTAGGACTGCTGGAAGGGGTCAAAGAAGAAGAGGAGCACAAGCAGTGGGAGGAAGTAGAGAGAAAAGCAAGGTTTCATGACTGAGAAGAGGACATCACCTCGGAAGCCTGGGATGTGAGAGAGGCAGTCAAAGCAATCAAAGATGAAGAGATAGATTAGTTTCTCAGAGGATGAGCAACACTTCCAGTAGGGGGGTGATGATGAGCCCCAGAAATGGGTAATTATATGGGCTCATTCAGCCTCCTAATTCGACTTAATCCACCATTCTCATTAGTTTATTGCATGTTTTTTATTATATTTATGCTAATAGAGTGAATTGGGTTAGTCATTATGCCAACAAGTCTAATGTGTGCTTTATGCAGTTTTTTGGTCAATTTTGAGACAAAATCAAAGGTTTAATGAGCACTTGGCAGCCAAATTCATGGAAGAACAAGGGAGAGGATTTGTAGCAAGGATAATTTTAGGGGCGAATGTTCGCCCTTTGGCGAAATTAAGGGGTTTTAAATTTTTAGTGGGCGAATATTTTGTATCATAGTACATTTTTACAAATCACCTCAAATAGCCCACCTTATTTTAAGGGAGAGGGTAAAAAAGGTAAATTTAGCCCTTGAAATTAGGACTTACAACCTTCCATTCGCCCATTTTCAAGAATAGGTTTTATTTAAGTGAATTCATTCGCCCATTTTCAAGAATAGGTTTTATTTAAGTGAATCCTATGGGCCAAATACCATATTTATAAAAGAGGTATGGTAAATTAATAAAAATATAAATAAATGAGAGGTATGGTAAATAAATAAAACATTTTTTATATTTACTCCATAAGTCACCTTATATACATGTAAGGGTGTAAACAAATAAAAATATAAGTAAAATGGAGGTATGGTAAATAAATAAAACGTCTTTTTATACTTACTCAAAAGGTATGGTAAATAAATAAAAATATAAATAAACTAGACGTATCGTAAATAAATAAAACCTCTTTTTATATTTAGTCCATAACCCTCGTTCTATTTATGAAGGCTCAAGAAAGAGGTTTTATTTAAGTGAATCCTATGGGCCAAATACCATATTTGTAAAAGAGGTATGGTAAATTAATAAAAATATAAATAAACGAGAGGTATGGTAAACAAATAAAACATTTTTTTATATTTACTCCATAAGTCACCTTATATTTACGAACACTCAAAAAATGGGTTATATTTAGGTGAAACCTATGGCCAAAATACTATGGGACAAATACCATGGACTAGATTGTTATTAATACCATGCAAAAAACCATTATTAACCCTAATATTAAAATTAATAAAAATAAAAATGGCACATGGTATTGACCCATGGTATTCACCAAAATGGCACATGGTATTGACCCATGGTATTCACCTGGAATGTAGCCTATTTAAATGGGGGAATTAAACCAGCATGTAGCCTATGCTAAGATTCACTAGGACTTTACAAAGTTTTATTATTTAGTGAAAAACTCGCCAAGATCTTACAAGATTTTATAATTGAGTAAAATATTCGCCATGCCTGGTGAGAGATTCGCCAAAAAATTATATATACATATTATATTATTGATAAAATCGCCTTTCATTTTTCCTATATACCATGGAGATTCGCCCATTTATTATATTTATAAATTTAGGGGGGGTTCTTAAAATTTTCCCTGATTTGTAGGAAGGTGTCCCCTTCATTTATGAACCCTTACCTCGAATTCTCCATCAAAAACTTGGAGCACAAGGGGCAGCCAAGCAAGTCAAGTAGGACTGCTGTTAACTACAAGATTTGGCAGCCGAGTCCCTAAAGTTTAGGAGGGTTGTTGGGGTCCTCAATTTGTATAAATAAGAAGGCTTAGGGCCTCATTTCAGTTAGTCAAATTTTAGTTAGATTGTAGTTATATTTTAGTCAGTAGGTTAGCACTTTAGTGCAGCTTTGGATCAGCACATTTTCGAGCTTTTTCTTGTAGACAGTTTTTGGAATGTAACTATTATTTTTTTTTATCAATAAAGTGAATCCAGCTTTGCACCAGCTCTAATCTTTCTTAGGAGGTTGTAGCTCTTGGGGTTGGGCCCAACCCAAGTGCCAGTACCTCCTTTGTGTACCTTTATGTGTCTTTGCTGCATTCATAGAATAATTTTTTCTATTTAGATTAAAATCTTGCTTTGTTACTTAGGTTGTTTTTTATGATTAAAATGGCTTTTCATGCTTCAGGGTGATTTGAAAGTTTGATAAAGGAAAAGGCTTGCAGAAAGGCCATCAAGCAACCCTTGGTCTCACCCCTCCCTCCTCGGGACCATGATCTGAGACCAAGGCATACTTGCTGCCACAAAAACACTGTTTTTGCCTCTTCACGCAATTGCTAGTGTTAGATTTTTAGTTAGGAAAGTTGATACCAGTTGTACTTGCATGTTTAGAATCTATTCTTGCTTAGTTTCCATAGTTATCTTGCATAATTTTTCGCCAATAAACTTTTGTTCATCATGTTTCTGGTTTCTAGGTCCAATTAGGTCAAAATAGCTAGATCTTTGGTTTTCTTAGTCTTTGTTGATTAGTTTTGGAAAATAGTGTGCAGAACACCTGTGATATCTCCCTGTCTATCCTTCCTCCATCAATACAACCTACTCCATCCACTAAATCAAATTCTTGCCCTTCATTTGCCACATTTTCTCACTTTGCCCTAATTTCTACATTCTTGTGCGACGTTGCTCTCTCCATCCTTACACGAATCCAATCACCCTAATCACTCCCCAGCCTCATTCACCAGGTCCTAGACCCCTTAACGTCCTCATCCAACCTCCATTTCCACTTTCCCACCATTTTTCCACCATTAACCCTCCAAAACCCTCTTTCGGAACATCCTGTAGAACCCCTGCAGACTTCTTGTAGAAGTTAACGAGAGTGGTTTTTCGAGATCTGATCACTGTGAAACTCTTTGGAAGGGTGCTAGGGACCCCTTAGGCCCTCTTCTCACCTTCCCAACCTCCTGCAAGTGCCTACCCCATTTCCTTTCGCCAATCAACCTTTGCACAGTCCAAAACAATTAAAACACATGCATAATAATTCTGACAACTTACTCAAAAATACAAAAAGATGTTTTCTTCATATTTCTCTTCAGAAGTAGCTTAGTCACATGCATTTCACCCTTTCAAGAGTCAATGGCATCCATTTCCACCGCTTTCATCTCTTTTCTTGCACTAGTAGGGCTAGTCGGTAAAACTAGAGTTTGTTAGGGTTTGCATTTCCTTTCAGCTTTCTGCTCCTTTCTGCAAGTAGATTAGCCTCTTTTGAGTTAGCTTTCGTCCATCACAGTTAAAAGCTTCTTCTAAGAACTCATAGAAGTTGGCTTAAGCTCCTAGCGGACTTGTGTCAACTGATCAAGTGACAGCCTGCAGCAAGAGCTAGTACTTGTGCATATAGCACCGTCGCTTCCAAGTTTGTTACGTAAAGAAGGGAGTCCCAGGAGTTGCATCATTATTGCTGCAATACTAGAGCCCACCACCTATTAAGTCACTCCATGGTGTGAACATCATTGGCTCAAAACTCCATGGGACAAGATTCTTAACTATGGAAATTCACTCCCTCTTTACTATGAAGATTCTTATATTTTAAATAGACTTTCTTACAATATAATGGGACAAGATTCTTAACTATGGATATTTACCAATTCTTAACTTGTAAATAGGCTTTGTTATAATATAATAAGCCAATATCAAGACTTACTAATACCACATGCCCAAAAAATGATAACTCGTGTTTATATGACATTTTTTTCAATTAATTAATTTAATTAAAAGAGAGGAAAAAATGCATAACTAATTTTGAGATAAATCTCAACCTTTGATTTGTGACTAATAACTAGTACAACCATATAAATAATATGGCTACTAAATGTTAACAACAACAACAACAAAATTATTCTTTATTATTATTATTATTGTACATCTCACATTGACTAAAAAAAAGTATAGCTGTATTTTAAATTATTATTATTATTATTATTATGTAGGCATGTCTATTTTAGAATTAACCTTGCATAATTTTAATTTAATTATGAGTAATTAGTAGGTGGATGGCATAGATTTAACCTCCATGGAATATGATGGAATATATTTATATTAGTATTCACAAATAAAGAGTTAAAATTTATCTCCAAGTTCATTATTTTCTTTTAATTTATTTATTTCAAATTAATTAATTAAAGAAAATGTCATATTGACATCTTGGAATGTGGTGTATTGTAATAGAATCTATTTACAAGTAAATAGTTTCTATGATGAAGTAGGGGTGAATCTCCATGGTTAACAATATTGTTTTAAAAAATGCCTTCAAGATCCATCGCATTAATGTATTAGTTGACAACTCCTTTCAAACCAACTAATGTGGTTCATTATGAGGATCTAGTAGGGGATTCTTAACCATGGATCATATTTTCTCTATATTTTCATCCTAATGATGAACCACATTAGTTGGTTCAAAAAGCGATTGCAAGTAATACATTCATGTAATCGATCCTGAAGACATTTTTTTCTAAATAATTCTACTCACAGAAGCTTACATTAAGATCTTATTTTTTAACTCATATTTTAATTCTTTCTATAATTAATAATTGTGATAATTTAAAATAACATTATAATTTAGTTAATTTTTATGATTTTATTTTTAATCTAGGCAATGTGAGATGTATTTTGGGGTAGGTGTTTTAATGATTCTCATGAATTCATGCCTAAGGACATTTACCAACCACTAATTCATATGGCCACAATAGTGATTAAAATAATTAATATATAAGGGCAAACATATATACATTTTAAAAAACATGTAACAAGAATATTAACTGTGGACATTCACCCCACTTTATCATGAATATTTTTAATTTATAAATACGCTTCGTTACAATATCATGGGCCAATACCATGGAACAATCCTTCTATTCTCGTTGGCCCTTCCTCCTTTCCTCGTTGATGAGAGAGGCCTTGTAGACATAATTTGTACCCAAAAATTGTGAGATATAATGACCTGCACCTTACTGTAGTTATAGCTGCAGGCAGTCCTTACTTCTTCGCACGTGTGACTATGTGTATGCCCTAAAGATAGTCTTTTCTTCTTCTATGTTTCTCCTTCTTTCTTCACTGCCCTTGCAACCCTCTTTCTCACCTTTTCTTCGTGTTACCTTTGTCCTCCTTGCTTGTGGATTTCAAAGATATGATTTTTGTGTGTAAATGAGGAGTGGGCAGCCTCTATTTATAGAGGTATGTATCTCCTGTCTCAAGCCGACATGACTGTCCATTAGGTCGAGTTGACAGTTGCATTATATTTCACATTTATTCATCATTTTTTATTCTTATAGACTTCGTTGGAGCTAGGAGAGGATTTTACCATGCTTGGAGTTATTTCCTTGACCTTGTATGATGAATTACATGATGTAACATGCTCTCAAAGGGTATTTTCATAATTACATTTTGACTTTGACTCTCTAGAATACTTCAAAATGTGCTTAACCTATTTTCAATGAGCAAGAAACCCATTGACAAATAATACAAAAAAAAAAAAAATCACTTTTCTTGAATAAGTACAAATATCAAAATTACATATATGAAGGTTGAACCTATTACATCTTCTCCAACACTTCCTCTTAACTAGGGAGGTATTCATAGAACATTACAAGGTGTTTGGTAATTTTCAATCTTGAAGAATTCACATAAGAGAAACCGGATTAGCAATCCATCTGTTATAGCATCATATTCGTCAACATTGTCATAAGGCAAAGCCTTGACTAACAGCTCCATCTCTTTATGAGACCATGAGCCACAATGCTGGTGAGACCAATGATTTATAGACACCTTCGTCATTGTCTCTCAAGGTACATACCCACCCGAGTGTTCTTGAGTATGAACTTCTAGGACTACTCTTATCTTGGGTTCCCATCCCTCAAAGATTATCGGTCATCTTGCCCACTCTTGTCTTGGATGCCCTACACATCCTCAAAGAGTATTGGATGCCAGATGATTACCTGATCCTCCCATTCTTTCTTCCAAAGTGAAGACAAGAATGTTGTGTCTATCTTGTGTCTACATTTCCATTCATGGCCTTCATCTAGACTTATGGTTGTTAGTCCTGCATGACCCATGACATGGAAAAACACAATAGTCACTCCTTTGTAATCAGGGGTGATTCAAAACTCCCTCTTGATTAGGGACTTATCAGAGCTCCCTCTTAACTGGGGGCTCTTTCCTTCATCAAAAGCTTCTTCTTCGTGGGTCCTTCAACTGCATGACCTCCTTCCTTTCTTGATGTCATGAAGTCTTCGATCGAACTTCTTCTCGGTAGGGCACCATCCATCCATCACTTTCCTTCTTGGTTAGTCATGTCATTGCTTCATGTAAAGGGACTATCAGGTTCTTCTAGTAATCTTAGCTACTCCTTTGTCATATTGTCCATGCTTCAGAATGTTCTCCTCATGGATGCTCCATCATATTTTCTAGGTTATATGCTTTGACCTAGTAGTCCATCATGACTTCATCCTGATATTGCTTCAACATTGTTTTTCCTTTTCTTGGATGGCTTCTTCATCATGACATCTTCATAGAGTAGAATCAAGTTTTTGCACCTTTTATATCTCCAAGGCCTTCATAGGTGTCAAGGATCCTTTCTTCCTTCATTAGAGTTATCTTGCCTTCTCTTGGGAGATATCTTTCAAGGCATTTTGTTAGATAGTGATTCTCAGTGATCATTGTGTTCTTCACATGCTTGATATCTTTCTTCATTTGCTTCTTCTCAGATAGAGTGGTCAACCACCTAATGCTTCTTGTGGAAGCATTCCTTCATCCCTTGCTTTCCGAACTTGTCAGCATTTCTTCTTGCTTCTTAGTCAGCAATCTTATGCTCCTTATGTGAGTATGTTCTTTTGTTCACCTTGATTGCATTGTGGTACATGCCTTCGAGCATGTTCTTGGTGAAAGAGATCCTTTCATGCTTGATCATGTCATAGAACTATACCCATGACTCAATAATATACAAATGATGACATGACTTAAACTTTGATGCATACATACCACATCTTAATCCTCAATGATCAGTCTTTGTTGTAGTCGTTCTTACTTCATCTCAGCATGCTTGCATATCATCCCTTTTCTTGAATCCCATGAGTGGGATTCCCAATGAGACATCTGCCTTTGTTCACGAACCTTCTTTTGAAGATTCCATCATAGGATCTTAAATATCCCTGCCTTGGAAATGTTTCCTTAATTTGATGATTTAGGTCTTCTAAGATTCTTATCATGATCAAGTTTTCTTTCATCATATATGAGGTCTTATTCTAGGTATGCTCCTTCTACATGAATGTCTTTGAGCTATATTTTCCATGCTCCCATATTCTAGAATATATTCCTACATATGCATTTTTTTCTTCTCATAAATGCTACATCTACATGAGTGTCTAGAACTCCATGTACATCATACTACTAGATCCTAGAGGGTGTTTCTAGCCACACAATTTAGTTTATTCCTGCATACTCCTATTTTACTCAAAAATTTGAAAGAAGTCTAGAAGGAAAGAGCTTTACCTAGTCATAGTAAAGATCCTGAGGATCTTCCTTCTTTTTCTTTTCCTTCCTCTTCCACCTCTTGAGTTATATGAGCTTCTTCTCTCTTTCTCTTGTTGTTGTTGTCCTTCTTAAGCTTGGGACAATTCCTTTTGTACTGTCCATATTCTTGGCATCCAAAACATTGGATCTTGGACATGTCTTTTTTGTTTGTTCTTCGTGGACCAAACTTGCCAAATTTACCCTTTCCTTTGTCCATGGTAGCAAATGCTTTCTCCTTTGATCCCACGTCTTATTTCACCTTAATTCTAGTATCCTTTGTTCTGCATAGAGACCACATATCACTGAGAGTGGTTGCTTCCTTCATGGCATAAATGCTTTATGTGAAGTTTCCCCACTCCTCAAGTAGAACATTGAGTACAACAATTGTCATCTCTATGTCAAACATGACTTCCCCAAGCTCTTGAAGTTGATCTCTCATCTCAGAGATTTTCATGAAGTAGGGAGATATTCCTTCCTTTGTTATCTTCATCTTGTATAATTCATTCCTCAGAGATAATACTTGTCTAGTGGTGGATACCACAAATAGCTCTACTAGCTTATCATAAATTTCTTTTGATGTCTCAAACTTGGAGATATAGGGAATTAGAGAGTCCTTGATTGATTCTATCATAAACCTTTGAGCTCTTGTATCATCCTTATTGTACTTGGCTAAGGCTTGAGTCTATTCCTTAGTAGGGCAGTGATGTTCCCCTTCACATATTCTAGGGGCTCATTCTCCTTGAGAAGTAGATCACTCCTCTTCTTCCATGCAAGTTATTGGTGCCTATCAATTTATTGCTTTCCTTGCAAAAAGACATTGATGTATATTCAGAAGGGGGCATGCACTTACTTGATATATTTTGAGATTTGATGGATTTTCTTCCTCCTTGAAAGCTTGATGGATTGTCTTCGTTGGATATTGATGTCCTTCAAGTTCTCTTCTCCAAGTATATTTGCTTGGTGATGAGATGTGCTTGAAGACTTGTAGCTTGATGTAGATATGCTCTTCTTTGTAGGTGCCTTTATATAAGGCTCTCCTTCTAGCTTTGTAACCATCCTTGATGAATGATGTATTGTAGACCCTTCTTTTCCTTGAAGTGGTTGAGACTTCTAGGCCTGATGCTTCAACTTTTTTTATGCTTGAGTGTTCTTGAGTTGCCCTTTCCTTGATGTGTAAGCTCGCTCTAATACCATGTTAGAGAATCTAGGGCAAAGTAGTGTTATGATGATTCTCTGAGACTTGATAACAATTTGTGAAGTCTTTTACTTTTTCTTAGTTAGCTTATAGTTCTTCTTATTATTAATGCATATGTGTGTGCTTCATCAAACTGCTACCAAAACAAAATAACAAGAACATAGAATTGGGCTCTCTACCAGGGACAAACTCTCTCCACTCTTGAGAGGGAAACCCTTTGTAAGTTTTCTCTTATTGAAGCTTCTTATTTGAACAACTTCCAAACCCTAGACCCCTGACTAGGATGTCCTCCAAGCATGAGTCAAATCCTTCCTCTTGTTGCACTGTCACTTCTGGCACATCCTCCGGCTCTTCTTTCGTTGCTTTGTCTTCCAGTGCTTTTGTCTTCTAGGTTAGGAAACCCTAGAATATTAGGACTCCTTTTCTTTGCTATAAGGATGTCCTTCTTTACTTATCTTGGAGACCTTGTAGACCTTTCTCTACATCCAAATAATACCCTTCAAAGTGTTGCCTTTAAACTGTTGTCAATCTACAACAACTTACCTCTAAACTCCTCACGTATGTGGACAACAAGAACCCTAGAACATTCCTTCTATTCTCGCTAGCTCTTCCTCCTTTCCTTGTTGATGAGAGAGGACTTGTAGGCCTAATTTGTACCAGAAAATTGGGAGATATAATGACCTGCACCTTACTGTAGTTGTAGCCACAAGCAGTCCTTACTTATTCGCACGTGTGATTGTGTGTATGCCCTAAAGACAATCTTTTCTTCTTCGTTGTTTCTCCTTCTTTCTTCGCTTCCCTTGTAGACCTCTTTATCACCTTTTCTTCGTGTTAATTTGTCCTCCTTGCTTGCGGATTTCAGAGATATGATTGTTGTGAGTAAATGAGGAGTGGACAACCTTTATTTATAGAGGTTTGTCCCTCCTCTCTCAACCCGACATGACTATCCATGAGGCCAACTTGACAATTGCATTATATTTCATATTTATTCATCATTTTTGTTGCTTGTAGATTTCGTTGGAGCTAGGAGAGGATTTGACCATGCTTGGAGTTATTTCCTTGACCTCGTATGATGACTTACATGATGTAACATGCCCTCAAAGGGTCTTTTCATAATTACATTTTGACTTTGACTCTTTAGAAGCACTTCAAAATGTGCTTAACCTATTTTCAATGAGCAAGAAACTCATTGACAAATAATACAAAAAAAAAAATTCTCTTTTCTTGGATAAGTAAAAATTTCAAAATTACATATATGAAGACCAAACCTAGTTACATCTTCTCCAACAAATATGACACTCATCCATATGATATATATATATTTTAACTAATCAATTTAATCAAAAAGAAAAAAAAAGAAAAAAAGAAAAAAACATAATTATTTTGGAGATAAAACTCAACATTTAATTGGTAAAATTAGTAAGCATATTTTAGAATATTTTGTGTAGACTAAATCCTTACCATCCACCTAATAATTATTATAATTAAATTAAAATTTCTAATATGCCTATAGACATAATTATTGATAATTCAATTTAAATTATGCAAGCACTATTCCAAAATAGACATGCCTATTAAATTTAAATAAAAAATAAATAATTATATCTATACATATGTATTTGACAGCATTTAAAAAAAAATAGATAAATCTTAAACCCATGTCTACAAAGCATTAAAATAGATCAAATTTCTTAATACATGACATGGAATTAAAAAATAGTAAAAAAATCAAAACTTTTACTAACAAAAGAATTGTTATTGCAGTGGAAGAGGCTCTACTAAATAATCATGTAATGTTACATTAAAAAATAATAAAAAATACTTACACTTAGAAATTTCCCCATCTCATTATATAAAATGATGAAATGAATGTAAAACTATGTTATTTAAAGTGGACATTGAAATATTTATTTTTATTTGATATTGAAAAAAATATGTACTATATATTGGTTTTCAAGATATAACAAACTTATGCCAAAAACAATCACAATATTTTAAAAAATTAAATCAAGGTAAATCCACCCTAAATCTTATCTATGAAACATTGACATAAATTGAATTTCTTAACTTATGGAATGTAATTTAAAAATATTTAAAAATTCAATTTTTTATTAATAATACCATAAGGAATTGCTAATATTTTAAATATATTTAAATATATTTCAAAATAAATAAATAAATAAATTCCACATGTCACTAACAATAGTGGGAAAGCCTATAATAATTGAGTTGACAATAAATTATTATACGCTTTTGCAAAGTCAAACTTATTCATTAATGTTATTCAAGAAAAATTAAGCCACTTGAAATAACTAGCTAATAATATATGAAAAAAAAATTACTCTTTTAAACTGCTTTAGATTATTAACTTGTTATTTATGTAAAAAGAAACAATTTTTTAATTAAATAAAAACAATTTTAAATTATATTCCAAAACTAAAACATTGTATTTTTTCTAATAAAATAACTAATTTTTTAATAAAAAATAATTCTAATTATTATTATTTAATTAAAAAGTAATTATACTACAATATAATAAAAATTATTAATAAATTATTTATACTTTTCTTTAACAAAAATTAATTAATTATATGTCGTTGGAGACTTCCAGAAGTCTCCAATCACTTAAATTATATGTTTCCCTCTCAACGCGCTTTTCAATGGTGAGTTTATGGTTAGAGAAAGGACTATATTAAAAAAATATTGACACTTTCTATTTGTTTATTATTTATTCTATAATTATATAGGTTCTTCTCACGAAGCCTACCATGTAAGATTATACGCATAGAATATGCAAAATTGAATTTAAGTATAGTTGAACATCTTTGAAAATGTTAAACTTCATGTAATATTTAAATTCCGATATAAATTAAAGCATGGAAAAAGAATATCAACTAATCAGGAAAGTTATAATTTTTTTTGGGTTGTTTTAGGACTATTTGTAAATTGATTCTAAATACTAAAATCAATTAATTTTTTCTGTTGTTATTTATATAATTTAAAAACCACAAATTGCAAATTAATTTTAAACACCAAAAGTTGTCAAGAAAATTTAACTTCCTATTGTTTCTGTAATTCAATTCATAACAGTTGCAAAGATGAGGGGCATATGTTTATATAACGTTGAAGTTTGTCAACTTCATTTCACAACACCTGCAAAGATGAGGGGATTGTAGATGAGGGGCATATGTATCTCTCACTTATATATATAAATATTAATGTGGTGCAACCCCAGGAATATTTCCACTAAGGAGGTTGCTCCTAGAGATATCAGAAGATATATAAGGATTTTCTGTGGATATGTCGATCTCCGTTCTTTTAATGTCCAATGGATAAATATGAGATTCTATGGAAAGTGTATGGCCTGCCCCTGGTGGCATTAATTGGAGGATCTTCTCAAGCTCTTGCACAACCTCAGCCATGGGGGGCATGCATCTATCACGTCTCTGCAACAACGCAGTGCCAAACTAGCAAATGGCTCCAAGCATTTTGAAGGAGACGAACCCATCCGTTTATCAATCATAGATAACATACTTCCATATTGATACACCATATTCACTTGTAGACCAACACAATTAGCTACAAGTGCTAGGGAAACCAGTAAAGCTATAGCTTCCTCCCTCATCCCATTCGAGCATAGAGTTGATAGCAAAGTGTTATAAAACAAATTACAATGGAAAACCGATGTGAGAAAATCTAATATTCTACTCCAACATATGAATGTCCACAAAAATGGAAGCCCAAAAAAAATGTTGCAGTAATTGAAAAAATGGATGAATATCATATTGATCAAAACATGTACCTCCCTGATAATGTTTTTTCCACGATGATTCACCATTTTTGGAGTTAAAAAGTAAAACTAATAAAAATAATAAAATAATAAAACTACTTTTTCAACTCGTACTTTAAATTTATCTCCCTGAGGTTTTACTCAAATTTCAAGCGGAGTACTCGTTGGATGCAAAATTTAATTCCTCATCCAAGGAGTACCCATGTTGCATACTTTCGCTGGACCCTGCTACACGAAAAATAATAAATACATGAAAACATGATTGTGCATACTTTCAATGGACCCTACTACACGAAAAATGAGAAATACAAGAAAAACGTGATTACAATCACATTTTTTCATGTATTTCTTATTTTTCGTGTAGGAGGGTCGATCGAAAGTATGCAACATTGGTACTCCTTGGACGAGGAATCAATTTCTGCATCCAATGTGTTGCCGCCTGAAATTTTAGCAAACCCATAGGGAGATAAGTTGAAAAAATAGTTTTTTCTTTTTTCCCTCTAAAATTTGATGATGTAATCTAATATTATTTATTATTTCCACTATTAGTTTATAATTTCCTTAGGAGACCCATTTTACTCCCCTAATGTATGGAAGTAAATATCATCAGTAAATACATCAATCACATTCCTAATGAACAATGCATCTACACAATTATATTTCCAATGGGCTTATCTATCTAGAATTTGGCTTTAAAGGAAAACATTTAGTACAAGAAAACTACTTTTAAGAATTCAAGGATGGAATAATTGCTCGTTTTTTGGATGATTCTTGGCATCAATTTCCCAAACTTTCTTCCCAAGAATATCTTCAAGATATACACTATGCTATGTAATCTCAGGGAAAAATTTTGTGTCTAATTACTAGGAAGCATCTCCACATAAACTAATTATCATTGATTGCAATCTTCCTCCTTGTCATACATCCCCTTATCATCCAAAGCTCTTGAACAGTTCAAGAAAATTTGTCTACATTAGTAAATCTAGTTTTTTGAAGATACAAACAAAATTAGTTAGGGATATTAGCCACAGGTTTCTTTCACCATCAAATAAACTTACTTCCTAGTGGCCAATCACATTCACACTTTGAATCAGTAGGAATGGTATACAATTTAATGTCAGAATCTTTTCCCCAAGATAAATTATATTATTTTTCTTCTTCTCCATAGAAAGGATAAGCTTCTCTCTAAGGGTTATAATGGTCACTCATTATGTTTATTTTGTCAAGCAAACAAAGAAATCCGTGAACATCATTTCAACACTTGTCCTATGCCCCGAGATCTTTGGAAATAAGTCTTCAATCTCTTTAGACAACTTTTTGACTAGATATTTCCCCCCTAGACTTGATCAATAAGTATCCTCTTTCTGTATTCGACAATCCCATTCTCAATAGAGCTTGGATTCTTTCACTTGGCTATGTCCTCTAGATTTTGTGGGAAGAATGCAATCAACATATCTTCTGCAACTTTGAAGACTCCAACCTCTCTCTTTGAAACACCTTTCTTTGTAATCTAAATTAAATCATCCTTATCTCTAATTTGTTAGCATCAGACTAGAAAGTTTGAGAATATGAGTTTCCCATTCTTTTTGCCCTCAATCTTCCCTTTTCCCCAACCCAACTTTTGTCTCCACTTCCCTCATCAACTTTGTCCTTCCCCTCGCACTGGTTTTCCCCTCCTATTAATTTAATCAAATTAAACTTGGATGGTGCCTCAAAGGGAAACCCTACTCCTATAGGATACAAGAGAGTCTTTCACTAACAAACATGAGACATTATTCATCGATATTTTGGCTACATTAGTTATAATAGTAATAATGCAATGGAACTCAAAGCTCTTGAAACGGGATTGAAAATTGTCTCCACCCTAAATTTCTCTCACCTAATCCTCGAAGGTGACTCTCATCTTGTTATTTCCTTGATTACTAAGCTCCTCTTTGGATCCTCCTCTCTCACAATCACCAAAAGTTGGAGACTTGAAATCTTTCTTAATCTCATCAAACAACTCTTTTCTCGAACCTTTGCTTCCATCCCCTCACATATCTGTAGATTAGTTGGGTGATTCACATATCAATTAACCAATGAAGGTTGTGCTACACTCTCTATGTTTAGCCATTCTTCTTGGTATTCATTCCCCCGTCTTCATTAAAACATGAATGCCAAGAAATAATAGCTCAAGATATTAGTACCCTGATGTGGGTGGCAAGCAATGAAATAAATGGAGCTAGGATATAGTTATGTTTTCCTTTACTTCCATGCTTAGTTTAATTTTCTTGTTAGCACATAATCTATAACTTAACAAGGTTGTTGTTTCTATTTTTTGTTGCTAATCTCCCCATGAGTGGGTCAATAAATGGTTTTAGTCTCTGTTTTTTGTTTTTCATAGACCTTCCTCTAATTTTGCAAGTTCTTGACTCCTTACTTTATTATCTTTGGTTTGGTTTCCAAAATGGTAAGCTAAAGACAATAATTTTGCTAAAGTGATGTAAATCTTTTTTTATTTCAATATAAAAACAACTTACCAAAAACATAAAATTCTTTATTTGTTTTATTATTTATTTTTATATAGATTTTTCAATTATTGTTTTTTTTTTTTTCTTTATATTATTTATTTATTAATTTTTAATTCTTTGTGATTTATTTATTTATTTTTAAATTTTTGTTTTATAAAATTAACTTAACTTTTTGTTTTAATAATTTTTTATGGTTTTTTTTATTATTTTTATTTTTATTTTTTTATTTTTTATTTTTTTTGAAATTTTAACATTTTAATTATTTACTTTGTTTAAAAAATCATATTTCTAATTTATATTTTAAATTTTTTTTGGGTTATCATTTTTAAGGGTATTTTTCATGATTTTGTGTACAAGAATGATAATTTTATAAACTAGTCCTAAGGGTTAGCTCAACTGGTCAAGTTCTCATTTCTAAGTACCTCGTTAATTGGGAAGTCACAGGGTCAATTCTCCTTGACACCCTTGTGGTTAGGCCTTGCTAGTTTGGTCGGTGGGATGTGATTCCCTTCGGGGTTGATCTACCCAGATTTTCTCGTGGATGTAACGGTCACCCAGTGTCTGTGAACCACCATAAAAAGAAATTGATAATTTTATAAACCATAATTAAAAAGTATTACAATTTTAGTGTTCAATTGAAAATGGGTCAAATTGACTTAGGTTAAGATCTCACAAAACCTATAATTTAATAGAAAATTACTTTTGGGAGAATTACGCTTTGATTTAGGTGTTGATTTTAGTCATCATATTTGGTTTATAATTTTATGGTTGAAAAATGTTGAAATTTTAAGGTTTGTTGCACTCATAATATTTAGATGCTATTTCATGGTTGATTTTAAGGTTTTTCAGAGTCATGTTATTTGATCTTTAACACCATGTTTGAAAATTGTCAGAATTTTAAGGTTTTCCATGATCATGATTTTGGTTCTAATGTCATGGTTGAAAATTGTGGGACTTTTCACCCTTAAAAAAGGAGGGTGATGTAGCATCACCACTTTTCCATTTCAGGGTGTTTTTCTTGTTTTTTTTCTTCCAAAAATAGGGATATTTTGGGCTAGAGTTCTCTTTTTGAGGTTCTAGTTTTTTTTAAGTTGATAACATTGTTGTTAGCACTTCATAAATCTAGGTTTAAGATGTATTTATGCTCATTTATTGTTTTAAATGTTTTCACACACATATATAGTTTTTTATATTTATATATAAAGGAATCGACAACTCAACTAGGCTCGTTTCTGAATGACACAAGGTTGATTTCGACCGCTACCACCATAACCTCTAGTTGAACCCATATGGTGCTTCCATGCACGGCTCACATAGTAAATCAAGAGATTCTAACCTCCAACCTCAAATTTGCACAATGTCTTCATATCATGGAAATCACTAATCAAACTACACCCCTGGGGATAGAGTTATTTATTCTTTATTCAATTAGTTTAATGTTTGATAATTTTTAATGTAATGTTACTTGACAACGTCTTCCTTAGCCTAGATTGTAAAGTGCCTCCCAATGCAACAAATTTGTGCCTAATAGTAAGTTTCTCTATAAACTAGTATGGGGAAGATGCTAAGTAACACTAGCATAGTCATATAAATTAATGGGTAGTAAACACAAATAAACATCAAAATGTTTAACTCATGATACATCTCACATTTTCAAGATTAAAAAAATCATAAAAATTAAATAACTTATAACTTTATTTTTTATTTTTTTTAAGCTGTGTGAGTCTTAAGATCAATGCACGCTTAACCTTTGGCTTAAGAAACCACAACTCAAGGGCATCTAAGTTGTCAAAATCACCAAGGGATCGTGCCTTATCTAGGCCACACCAACCCTTAACATGGTTGAATTTTTGCCCATGGAGTTTTGAACAAATGATGTTCACACCATGGAGTGCCTTAATAGGACCCCCATCATTGTCTATTCTACGCCCCACATGTAACTTATATCTCTCTCTCTCTCTCTATATATATATATATATATATATATATATATAACAAGACTCTTAACCACGGAAATTCACTACCACTTTACTATGAAGATTCTTATAATTTAAATAGACTTTGTTACAATATAATGGGACAAGTTTCTTAACTATGGATATTTACTAATTGTTAACTTGTAAGTAGGCTTTGTTATAATATAATAAGCCAATATCAAGACTTACTAATACCACATGCCCAAAAAACGATAACTCGTGTTTATATGACATTGTTTTTCAATTAATTAATTTAATTAAAAGAGAGGAAAAAATGCATAACTACTTTTGAGATAAATCTCAACCTTTGATTTGTGACTAATAACTAGTACAACCATATAAATGATATGGCTACTAAATGTTAACAACAACAACAAAATTATTCTTTATTATTATTATTGTACATCTCACATTGACTAAAAAAAGTATAGCTTTATTTTAAATTATTATTATTACTATGTAGGCATGTCTATTTTAGAATTAACCTTGCACAATTTTAATTTAATTATGAGTGATTAGTAGGTGGATGGTAGATATCTAACCTCCATGGAATATGATGGAATACATTTATATTAGTATTCACAAATAGAGAGTTAAAATTTATCTCCAAGTTCATTATGTTCTTTTAATTAATTTATCTCAAATTAATTAATTAAAAAAATGTCATATTGACATCTTGAAATGTGGTGTATTGTAATAGAAGCTATTTACAAGTAAATAATTTCTATGATGAAGGAGGGGCGAATCTCCATGGTTAACAATATTGTTTTAAAAATGCCTTTAGGATCCATCACATTAATGTATTAGTTGGCAACTTCAAACCAACTAATGTGGTTCATTATGAGGATCTAGTAGGGGATTCTTAACCGCGGGTCATAATTTCTCCATATTTTCATCCTGATGATGAACCACATTAGTTGGTTCAAAAAGCGTTGGCAAGTAATACATTCATGTAATGGATCTTGAAGGCATTTTTCTAAATAATTCTACTCATAGAAGCTTACATTAAGATCTTATTGTTTAACTCATATTTTAATTCTTTTTATAACTAATAATAGTGATAATTTAAAATAACAATCTAATTTAGTTAATTTTTATGATTTTATTTTTAATCTGGGCAATGTGAGATGTATTTTGGGGTAGTGTTTTGATGATTCTCATGAATTCATGCCTAAGGACATTTACCAACCATTAATTCATATGGCCATTGTAGTGATAAAAATAATTAATATATAAGGGAAAACATATATACATTTTAAAAAACATGTAACAAGAATATTAACTATGGACGTTCACCTCACTTTATCATGAATATTTTTAATTTATAAATACACTTCATTACAATATCATGGGTCAATACCATGGCTTATTGATATTACTTACCCTAAAAACCATAATGTATTCAATATTGTTAGAGAATCTAGGGCAAAGTAGTGTTATGATGATTCTATGAGATTTGATAACAATTTGTGAAGTATTTTTACTTTTTCTTAGTTAGCTTATACTTCTTCTTCTTCTTATTAGTGCATGTGTTTGTGCTTCATCAAATTGCTATCAAAACAAAATAACAAGAACACGGAATTTGGCTCTCTGTCAAGGACAAAACCTCGTCACTCTTGAGAGGGAAACCCTTTGTAAGTTTTCTCTTATTGAAGCTTCTTATTTGAAAAACTGCCAAACCCTAGACCCTTGACTAGGATGTCCTCCAAGCATGAGTCAAATCCTTCCTCTTTCTGCATTGTCACTTCCGGCACATCTTCCGACTCTTCTTCCGACACTTTGTCTTCCAGTAATTTTGTCTTCTAGGTTAGGAAACCCTAGAATATTAGGGTTCCTTTTCTTCGCTATAAGGAGGTCCTTCTTTACTTATCTTGGAGACCTTGTAGACCTTTCTCTACATCCAAATGATACCCTTCAAAGTGTTGCCTTTAAACTATTGTCAATCTGCAACAACTTACCTCTGAAATCCTCGCACGTGTGGACAACAAGAACCCTAAAATAGTCCTTCTATTTTTGCTGGCTCTTCCTCGTTTCCTCGTTGATGAGAGAGGTCTTGTAGGCCTAATTTGCACCCAAAATTTGTGAGATAAAATGACCTGCACCTTACTGTAGTTGTAGCCACAAGCAGTCCTTACTTCTTCGCACGTGTGACTGTGTGTATGCCCTAAAGACAATCTTTTCTTCTTCGTTGTTTCTCCTTCTTTCTTCACTACCCTTGTAGCCCTCTTTCTCACCTTTTCTTCGTGTTACTTCGTCCTCCTTGCTTTTGGATTTCAAAGATATTATTGTTGTGTGTAAATGAGGAGTGGATAACCTTTATTTATGAAGGTATGTCCCTCCTCTCTCAATCCGACATGACTGTCCATTAGGTTGGCTTGACAGTTGCATTATATTTCACATTTATTCATCATTTTTGCTGCTTGTAGACTTCGTTGGAGCTAGGAGAGGATTTGACCATGCTTGGAGTTATTTCCTTGACCTTGTATAATGACTTACATGATGTAACATGCCCTCAAAGGGTCTTTTCATAATTACATTTTGACTTTGACCCTCTAGAAGCACTTCAAAATGTGCTTAACCTATTTTCATGAACAAGAAACTCATTGACAAATAATACAAAATAAAAATAAAAAATAATTTTTCTTGAATAAGTACAAATATCAAAATTACATATATGAAGACCAAACTTGTTACATCTTCTCCAACACTCCCTCTTAACTAGGGAGGTATTCATACAACATTACAAGGTGTTTGGTAATTTTCAATCTTGAAGAATTCACGTAAGAGAAATTGGATTAGCAATCCATCTATTATAGCATCATATTCATCATCATTTTCATAGTGCAAGGCCTTGACTAATAGCTCCATCTCTTTGCGAGACCATGAGCCACAATGCTGGTGATACCAATGATTTATAGACACCTTCATCATTGTCTCTCAAGGTACATACACACCCGGGTGTTCTCAAGTATGACCTTCTAAGAATATTCTTATCTTGGGTTCCCAACCTTCAAACAATATCGACCATCTTGCCTACTCTTGTCTTGGATGCCCTACACATCCTCAAAGAGTATTGGATGCCAGATGATTACCTAATCCTCCCATTCTTTCTTCCCAAGTGAAGACAAGAATGTTGTATCTATCTTGTGTCTACATTTCCATTCATGGCCTTCATCTAGACTTATGGTTGTTAGTCCTGCATGAGCCATGACATGGAAAAACAAAATAGTCACTCCTTTGTAATCAGGGGTGATTCAAAACTCCCTCTTGATCAGGGACTTTTCAGAGCTCCCTCTTAATCGGAGACTCTTTCCTTCATAAACAACTTCTTCTTCGTGGGTCCTTCAGTTGCATGATCTCCTTTCTTTCTTGATTTCATGAAGTCTTCGATCGACACTTCTTCTCAGTAGGGCACCATCCATCCATCACTTTCCTTCTTGGTTAGTCATGTCATTGCTTCGTGGAAAGTGACTATCAGGTTCTTCTAGTCATCTTGGCTACTCCTTTGTTATCTTGTCCATGCTTCGGAATGCTCTCCTCATGGATACTCCATCATATTTGCTAGGTTATATGCTTTAACCTAGTAGCCCATCATGACATCATCCTGATATTGCTTCAACATTGTTTTTCCTTTTGTTGGATGGCTTCTTCATTATGACATCTTCATAGAGTAGAATCGGTTTTTTGCACCTTTTATATCTCCAAGGCCTTCATAGGTGTCGAGGATCCTTTCTTCCTTCATCAAAGTTATCATGCCTTCTTTCGGGAGATATCTTTAAAGGTATTTTGTTAGATAGTGATTCTCAGTGATGATGGTATTATTTACATGCTTGATCTCTTTCTTCATTTGCTTCTTCTCAGATAGATCGGTCAACCACCTAATGCTTCTTGTGGAAGCATTCCTTCATCCCTTTATTTCCGAACTTGTCAGGATTTCTTCTTGCTTCTTAGTCAGCAATCTTATGCTCCTTATGTGAGTATGTTCTTTTGTTGACCTTCATTGCATCGTAGTACATGCCTTCAAGCATGTTCTTGGTGAAAGAGATCCTTTCATGCTTGATCATGTCATAGAACTATACCCATGACTCAATAATATACAAATGATGACATGACTTAAACTTTGATGCATACATACCACATCTTAATCCTCCTTGATCATTCTTTGGTGTAGCCCTTCTTGCTTCATCTCATCATGCCTGCATATCATTCCTTTTCTTGAATCTTGTGAGTGGGATTCCCAATGAGACAACTGCCTTTGTTCACGAACCTTCTCTTGAAGATTCCATCATAGGATCTTAAAGATCATCGCTTTAGAAATGTTTCCTATCTTTGATGATTTAGGTCTTCTAAGATTCTTATCATGATCACGTTTTCTTCCATCATATATGAGGTCCTATTCTAGTATGCTCCTTCTACATGAATATCTTTGAGATATATTTTCCATGCTCCCATATTATAGAAGATATTCCTACATATGCATTTTTTTTCTTCTCATAAATGCTACATCTACATGGGTGTCTAGAACTCCATGTACATCACACTGCTATATCCTGAGGGTGATTCTAGCCATGCAATTTAGTTTATTCCTGCATGCTCCTATTTTACTCTCAAAACTTTGAAAGAAGTCTGGAGAAAAGAGCTTGACCTAGTCATAGTAGAGATCCTGAGGATCTTCCTTCTTTTGCTTCTTTCCATCCTCTTCCACCTCTTGAGTTATATCAACTTCTTCTCTCTTTCGCTTGTTGTTGTTGTCCTTCTCAAGCTTGGGACAATTCCTTTTGTAGCATCCATATTTTTGGCATCCAAAACATTGGATCTCGGACAAGCCATTGTTGTTTGTTCTTCGTGGACCAAACTTGCCAAAATTACCCTTTCTTTTGGCCATGGTAGCAAATGCTTTCTCCTTTGATCCCACATCTTCTTTTGCCTTAAGTCTAGTCTTCTTTTTTCAACATAGAGACCACATACGGCTGAGAGTGGTTGCTTCCTTCTTGGCATAAATGCTTGAAGTGAAGTTTCCCCACTCCTCAGGCAAAGCATTGAGTACAACAATTGTCATCTCTTTGTCAGACATGACTTCCCCAAGCTCTTGAAGTTGATCTCTCATCTTAGAGATTTTCACGAAGTAGGGAGATATTCCTTCCTTTGTTATCTTCATCTTGTATAATTCATTTCTCATAGATAATACTTCTCCGGTGGTGGATACCGCAAATAACTCTACTAGCTTATCATAAATTTCTTTTGATGTCTCAAACTTGGAGATATAAGGAACGAGGAAGTCCTTGATTGGTTCTATCAGAATCCTTTGAGTTGTTGTCTCATACTTATTGTACCTGGCTAAGGCTTGAGTCTGTTCCTTAGCAGGGACAATGATGTTCCCCTTGACATATTCTAGGGGCTCATTCTCCTTGAGAAGTAGATCAATCCTCTTCTTCAATGCAAGAAAGTTATTGGTGCCTACCAATTTATTGATTTCCTTGCAAAAAGACATTTATGTATATTCAGAAGGGGACATGAACGAACTTGATATATTTTGAGATTTGATGGATTCACTTCCTCCTTGAAAGCTTGATGGCTTGTCTTCCTTGGATCTTGATTTCCTTCAAGTTCTCTTCTCCAAGTAGATTTGCTTGGTGATGAGGTGTGCTTGAAGACTTGTAGCTTGATGTAGATCTGCTCTTCTTTGTAGGTGCCTTTATATAAGGCTCTCCTACTTGCTTTGTAGCCCTCCTTGATGAATGATGGATTGTAGACCCTTCTTGTCCTTGAATTGGTTGATACTTCTAGGCTTGATGGTTCAACTTTGTTGATGTCTGAGTGTTCTTGAGTTGCCCTTTCCTTGATGTGTAACCTCGCTCTGATACCATGTTAGAGAATCTAGGGAAAAGTAGTGTTACGATGATTCTCTAAGACTTGATAACAATTTGTGAAGTCTTTTTACTTTTTCTTACTTAGCTTATATAGTTATGCTTCTTATTATTAGTGCATATGTGTGTGCTTCATCAAACTGCTACCAAAACAAAATAACAAGAACACAGAATTTGGCTCTCTACGAGGGACAAACCCTCTCCACTCTTGAGAGGGAAACCCTTTGTGAGTTTTCTCTTATTGAAGCTTCTTATTTGAACAACTGGCAAACCCTAGACCCTTGACTAGGATGTCCTCCAAGCATAAGTCAAATCCTTCCTCTTTCTGCACTGTCACTTATGGTACATCCTCTGGCTCTTCTTCTGGCACTTTGTCTTCTAGTAATTTTGTCTTCTAGGTTAGGAAACTGTAGAATATTAGGGTTCCTCTTCTTTGCTATAAGGATGTCCTTATTTACTTATCTTGGAAACCTTGTAGACCTTTCTCTACATCGAAATGATACCCTTCAAAGTGTGGCCTTTAAACTACTGTCAATCTGCAACAACTTACCTCTGAAATCCTCGAACATGTGTACAGCAAGAACCCTAGAACAATCCTTCTATTCTCGTTGGATCTTCCTCCTTTCCTTGAGGATGAGAGAGGCCTTATAGGCCTAATTTGTACCCGAAAATTGTGGGATATAATGACCTGAACCTTACTGTAGTTGTAGCCAGAGGCAGTCCTTACTTCTTCGCACGTGCGACTCTGTGTATGCCCTAAAGATAGTCTTTGCTTCTTCGTTGTCTCTCTTTCTTTCTTCGCTTCCCTTGTAGCCCTCTTTCTCACATTTTCTTCGTGTTACTTCGTCCTCCTTGCTTGCGAGTTGCAAAGATATGATTGTTGTGTGTAAATGAGGAGTGGACAACCTCTATTTATAGAGGTCTATCCCTCCTCTCTCAAGCCGACATGACTTTGCATTAGGCCGACTTGACAGTTGCATTATATTTCATATTTATTCATTGTTTTTGCTGCTTGTAGACTTCGTTGGAGCTAGGAGAGGATTTGACCATGCTTGGAGTTATTTCCTTGACCTTGTATGATGACCAACATGATGTAAGATGCCCTCAAAGGGTCTTTTCATAATTACATTTTGACTTTGACTCTCTAGAAGCACTTCAAAATGTGCTTAACCTATTTTCAATGAGCAAGAAATTCATTGACAAATAATACAAAAAGAATAATCTCTTTTCTTGAATAAGTAAAAATATCAAAATTACATATATGAAGACCGAACCTAATTACATCTTCTCCAACAAATATGACACTTGTCCATATGATATATATATATATATATATATATATATATATATATATATATATATATATATATATAGATATATATATATATATATATTTAATTAATCAATTTAATCAAAAAGAAAAAAAAAAAAAGACAATTATTTGGAGATAAATCTCAACATTTAATTGGTAAAATTAGCAAGAATATTTTAGAATATTTTGTGCAGGCTAAATCCTTACCATCCACTTAATAATTATTAATAGTTAAATTAAATTTTCTAATATGCCTATAGACATAATTATTGATAATTATATTAAAATTATGCAAGCACTATTCCAAAATAGACATGCCTATTAAATTTAAATAAAAACTAAATAACTATATATATACATATGTATTTAACAACATTTAAAAAAAAAATTAAAATAAATAAATCTTAAACCCATGTCTACAAAGCATTAAAATAGACCAAATTTCTTAATACATGACATGGAATTAAAAATAGTAAAAAAATCAAAACCTATACTAACAAAAGAATTGTTATTGCACTTTTACTAACAAAAGAATGTTATTGCACTTTTACTAACAAAAGAATTTTAATTGCACTGGAAAAGGCTCTACTACTCAATAATCATGTAATGTTACATTAAAAAATAATAAAATAATACTTATGCTTAGAAATTGCTTCATCTCATAATATAAAATGAATGTAAAACTATGTTATTTAAAGTAGACATCGAAATATTTATTTTTAGTTGATATTGAAAAGAAATATCTGTTATATATTGGTTTTCAAGATGTAACCAACTTATGCCAAAAACAATCAGAATATTTTAAAAAATTAAATCAAAGTAAATCCACCCTAAATCTTATCTATGAAAAATCCAATTTCTTAACTTATGGAATGTAATTTAAAAATATTGAAAAATTCAAATTTTTTATTAATAATCCCACAAGGAATTGCTAATATTTTAAACATATTTATATATATTCCAAAATAAATAAATAAATTCCACATGTCACTAACAATAATGGGAAGGCCTATAATAATTGAGTTGTTAATTAATTATTGTATGCTATTTACAAATTCAAGCTCATTCATGAGCGTTATTAAAAAAAAAATTAAGCCGCTTGAAATAACTAGCTAATGTTTAATAAGGGAAAAATGTTTACCCCTTCAAAATTCTTTAGATTATTAATTTGTTATTTATGTCTTAAAAAAAACAACAACAACAACTTTTAATTAAATATTTAAATTATATTCCAAAACTAAAACATCCTATATTTTCTAATAAAATAATTAATTTTTTTATAAAAATATTTGTAATTATTACTATTTAACTAAAAAATAATTATACTAAAATATAATAAAAAAATTATTAATAAATTATATATATTTTTCTTTAACAAAAATTAATTAATTAATTACATGTCGTCAGAGACTTCCAATAAGTCTCCAATTATATGTTAATCTCCAATCACTTAAATTATACGTTTCCCTCTCAACGCGAGTTTCAATGGTGAGTTTATGGTTAGAGAAAGGACTATATTAATAAAATATTGACACTTTCTATTTGTTTATTATTTATGCTATAATTATATAGGTTCTTCTCACGAAGCCTACCATGTAAGATTATACGCATAGAATATGCAAAATTGAATTTAAGTATATTTGAACATCTTTGAAAATGTTAAACTTCATGTAATATTTAAATTCCAATTAAATTAAAGCATGGAAAAAGGATATCAACTGATCAGGAAAGTTCTTTTTTTTTTTTCCTGTTTATGTAATTCTAAGGCTATAAGCAAGTAGGATTATTTGCAAATTTATTCCAAAAGTTCTAATTTTCTGCCGTTTATCTAATTAGAAAAACCACAAATAAAATTACTTTCAAATTTATTCCAAACACAGAAATTTAACTTCATGTTATTTCTGTAATTCAATTCATAACACCTGCAAATATGAGAGACAAATGTTTATATAACGTTGAAGTTGGTCAAATTCATTTCATAACACCTGCATAGATGAGGGGCATATGTATTCTTCACTTATATATATAAATATTAACGTGGTGCAACCCCAGGAATATTTCCACTAAGGAGGTTAGGAAAATTTAACTTCCTGTTGTTTCTGTAATTCAATTCATAACACCTGCAAAGATGAGGGGCATATGTTTATATAACGTTGAAGTTTGTCAAATCATTTCATAACACCTGCAAAGATGAGGGGCATATGTTTATATAACGTTGAAGTTTGTCAAATTCATTTCATAACACCTGCAAAGATGAGGGGATTGCAGATGAGGAGCATAGGTATCTCTTCACTTATATATATAAATATTAACGTGGTGCAACCCCAGGAATATTTCCACTAAGGAGGTTGCTCCCAGAGATATCAGAAGATATATAAGGATTTTCTGTGGATATTTCGATCTCCGTTCTTTCAATGTCCATTGGATAAATATGAGATTCTATGGACAGTGTACGGCCTGCCCCTGGTGGCATTAACTGGAGGATCTTTTCAAGCTCTTGCACAACCTCAGCCACGGCGGGGCGTGCATCTGTCACATCCCTGCAACAATGCAGTGCCAAAATGGCAAATGGCTCCAAGAACTCTGAAGGAAACAAACCCATATGCTTATCAATCATAGATAACATACTTCCATATTGATACGTCGTCTTCACCTGTAAACCAACACAATTAGCTACAAGTGCTAGGGAAACCAGTAAAGCTATAGCTTCCTCCCTCATTCCAGCACAAAGTTGATAACACTAAAGTGTTATCAAATAAATTACAGTGGAAAAAACAATGTGAAAAAATTAATACTCTGCTCCAACATATGAATGTCCACAAAAATGGAAGCCCAAAAAAAATGATGCAGTAATTGAAAAAATGGACGAAGGTCATATTGATAAGAACATGTACCTCCCTGACAATGTCCTTTCCATGTGAAATAGGTTCCATGCCTGTCAAAAGCTCAAGAAGAACCACACCAAAACTATATACATCACTCTTATCAGTCAGTTGGTGAGTCAAGAAGTACTCTGGATCCAGATAACCTTGCAAAACAATAAATATATAGTTATCCATTGCTCATGAATATAATAAAAAGCTATAGAAATCATATGCATATATCATGTCAGGATTTGCATCTTACCAGGGTGTCTTTCACTACAGTTGATACATGATCTGGAGCTGAACCTTCTATATCCGGTAATAAAGCAAGCCTTGACAGTCCGAAATCTGCAACCCTTGCATTGAATTTATCATCTAGTAGGATGTTGGTTGCCTTTATGTCACGGTGGAAGATGGGAGGATTAGCCTCGTTATGGAGATACAAAATGCCTTTCGCTGATCCCAGAGCGATGCGAAGACGTAGGGCAAAGTCCAGAGGTTTTAATTGGAAGTTTCCTGTCAATGATAACATATTTCCCTCATCATTGACCTACATTTCATACTGAAGCATGTTCATGGAATAATGTATAATATATGAACAGAGGAATGGCGACAGACTTTACCAGCGAGATGATCGTGTAGTGTTCCGTTTGGCATGTACTCATAAACCAACATCTACATAAGAAACACGTTAAAACCTTCTTCCATTAGATACTATCCATTGACATAATGTTACATAGTTTGATACAATTTAAACAATTATTTTTCCTGAATCAAAATGTTTTTACGAACGTTTTATTCTTTGGACTTTCATGAATTGAAATGTTTTTTTAATAATGTTTTATTGGTTAAAAGAACATCCTCTGAAAACTTCAAATTGCAGGGTAGGTAGCATAACACTGTCTTTAACATTAGCATAGATTTATCCATTTTCCATATTTTTTAACATGAAAGAAATAAAAAAAATATCAAAGTAAAAAGTTTTACATTGATTATGTATATATGTTTGGTTATAGATTTTAACTCTTTTTTTAAACTTTCTAAGATAGAAGTTATACATATCATTCATAAAGGATTATATAAGCTTCTCTCAAAACAATCCTGACATATATCCAAAAATGCATGTGAGCTAACTTTACATTGATTCATGGATATTATCTTGGAAGAATTTGAAAGATATAGATGACTTTTTGAGTTCTAAACTAATAAATATTGGAAATGGTAAGTTGAACACCTTGTTGTGGTATTGTTACCCTCCACTAGTGGGTGAGCCCTATAAGAGAATTTTTCTCCTAGATTTATTTTCAGCCAGCATTCAACAACTCCTTGCAGCCACCACATAGTCCGATGTGCCACTATTCTCTGCCACTTGAGCCAGCTATTGTGTGCCCTTGCTCATCTATAATGATCGTATTTTTGAAGGTGGGCCTTCCAACTTCAAATGTGTGATTTTTCATTATGTAATTGGTTGATTATGCTTGTTTTTCTTGGGCACATCTAAACATGGATTAGTGGGGAGGTTCAGTGGAAAGAATGGGCTTGGATTGTACTCTTGTTCCCTTGCCTCACTTGGGGGTTACCCTTGTATCCTAGTCCTGTGGGATCTCCTCTCCTGGCTACTCGCTTTAGATGTGGCACTACATGCGAAAATCTAAGTTTGGTTGTGTAGACCCACTTCCCAATACCATATATCTCACTCCCCTCTGCTCATTACAAGCCCTTTTCAAATTTTCCCCATCTGGGTCCACATTTGTCCATTGGGTCCACAAGGAGTTAGCTTCCCCCTCCCTTTGTCCACATTTTGGGTCGGGTATGGAACGATGCCCAGATGGTTGGCACATCTAAAAAGAAAGACAAAAGCATAATTTGACAACTCACATTAGGAAATGTACCACAAAATGCAAAAGATGGTCGAGACAAAAATTTAGTGCATGGGCAAAAGCCAAACATGAGCTCTATCCCTTATCATTATGGTCATTGCCCTCCTAGGACCTCTGCTAGATTGTGTGGCAACATTTTTGGCGACATTACTCCAGACACAAGACGTGTCTCTTGTTCCTATATGGCATCATTGATATATACTTTTGGAGACTCCATTGGAAGAGCGAAGCCCTAGTTCTTCATTGAACTTTAAAGTCAATGCTTGTAGGGTGAAGCAAGCATCTTTCAAGGCATTTCATGTTCACACTGGCAACTCCGTATCTAGAATCTTGTGAAAATTTGCATGGCAACAAATGAATCATTGGAGATGCCTATTTTATATGTTTCAAGATGATGATCTTCAACCCAATGATCATGATGTCATTAGTAGCCAAGAGGAGTTTGATACCCCTCTTAATGAATCTCTTGGGAACCATGAAATTGAGGAGCCTTCCCAATGCCTTGAAAGGGGGTTGTGGTTCTTCCCAAGATTTTGATGATTGTATTCCACTTCGTTCCTCCCTCAATAATCAAGATGATGTGATTATGAATGTGTATGAGCCATCTATCTCTTCGTGCCAAGAGCAGGATATGCTCAAGCTTTCTATTCATCAAAAAATTATGAGCTTGGTCACGGTTGAGTTCTCCATATTATCGTTGCAAGAAAGGTTACACAAGTTGGGTTCTTCTCTTCCCTCCTCATCCATGACCCTTGATGCATGGTCCTCAAATGTTCCTGCCCCCCACCCTTACCATTCATGAAGCAAATCTTGCAATGGGAAAAGTGATATTTGGGTCCCTTGCCTCATGGTTGTTCATAAGGGAAAATGCTTTTATTTATATTTAATAATATGTTGGTTACATTGGCTATATGATTACACTTAGTATTTGCATGATATAACATGCATGGTAGAGTAGGATGCATTGCATATTGATTTTTGCATAGCTTCTATCATCATATCATGTTCTCATGCTAGATTAGGTACATTTAGATTAAATTTGCATCCTAGAGTAAGTTTTATTTCTTGTTTACTTTTATGGACTAACAAAAGCATGGGCGGTCAAAGTTCACCATAGAAACATGTTGCCCCATTTTCTCTATCTTTGATGTGCAGGTTACATGTCTACGATCCCAAGAGATTGTTGGTGTTTTCATGACCTCCTCGTTCGAGTACATGGTTTGTGTACTCTACTGAGAGATCATGTCCTAGTTGGAGCCAAATGTTACCCACCACTAGTGGGTGATCCCTATAAGAGAAATTTTCTCCTAGATTTGTCTTCAACCGATAGCCAACAATGCTTTGCAACCACCAGATAGCTCGATATGCCACTATTCTTCGCCACCAAGACCGAATACATAGCTACGAGTATGATCTCGTGTGAAGCATTTATAAATAACTTGTTAATGTAATAAACAAGTAGGAGAATTTAAACCAGAGGATGCTGTAGGGATTTCTAACAGGTTAGACTTAGTAATTTCAACAATTTCCCTATAGGATCCCTTCTTAGAACCCCTACTAGTTTGAGTAGTAACAAGCCCCACAGGGAATTCATTGTGCGAGAGAGTTTTGGGGCATCCCACCAGTTCAATGTTCATACTCCTCATAGCCACCCTCACATTTACAGTGGGCCCACTAGGGCTACTATACCCACATTTGTGGCTGTCAGGACTGGGGAGCAGCAAAATCAGGACAAGATGCCCATGGGGAAGTATTTTTGTGAGTGATAGTCCCAAGGGGAAGAGTTTTGAACTGCCTTGAGGTTCAAGGATTATTGGTAATTGAAGCAAGGCAATAAGGGCAAAGGAGTTGGAGGTTCATATGCATAGGGCTCATATTTGCAGCGCACATTTGGGAGGTTGTACCTTCCTACATTCAATGGCTCTTCCAAGAGTACGACTAGAGCATGGGTGGAGAAGCTCAATACATATTTCCAGCTCAACCAAATGACAGAGGTGGAGGCCATTAAGATGGCTACGTTGCATCTAGAGGGTAAGACACATGACTGGTGGTTCCATGGGTTGGCCATGCTAGGGCACACCTGATGTGACTTCTTAAGACGACTTCACACAAGGGTTATGGAGGGCTTTAACCAGAGGGATTTTGAGACCCATTTCAAGGAGATGACCCAACTGAAGTAGATCGGCAACGCTAAGCACTACACAGCGGAGTTCTTAAGGAAATTAGTGATGGTCTTAGGCTTGTCAGAGGCCAAGAGGGTCTATACATTCGGAGAGGGTTTGGTTGAGCCTCTGTGTGGGTTAGTGAGGTAGAGAAAGCCTGCTACTCTTCTGGAGGTAGTGAATTGCACATGGGATTTGCAAGACACAATTCCCAGGACGAGAGCACCAATGCCACCTCGAGCCCCTTTTCCACAGAGAAGTCAAGATACTAGATCCCCACCACATAGAGATGCTTAGGGGTGTGGGCAACTGGATGAGGAGACTAGGAGAGACATCCGTAGGAGGAAGTTGTGCTTCACCTGTCAGGAGCCATGGGCACCTGGGCATAGGTGCACCAAGGGCAAGGCCCATTACATAGAGGTGTTCTAAGACAAGGAGTCATAGGATGACATTGAGCAGGAGGATGATGTATGAGGTGGTGAGTTGCAAACTATTAGGGGAAGTGGAGGAGGAGGAGCACCACCCCCACCCAATGGAGGCCCTTTTAGACCCACTGGAGGAGGATGATGAGCAGTTTTCTGGTGTTAGCACTGCTAGATTTTCCACAACCATTTATACTAAAGTGTGGTGCCTCTACGAAGGGCATTGGGGCAGTTTTGATGCAGGGTGGACATCTTATTGCTTTCGAGAGTCGGAAGCTACAGCCCCATGAGAGGCTACTCTGTCTATGACAAGGAGATGTTGGCCATCATACATGCATTGGCCAAGTTCATGTAGTATTTGGTGGGCAACCGGTTCAAGGTAAAGACTGACCATAACAGTGTTAGGTTCTTATGGGAGCAAAAAAAGATGCAAGACAAGCAACAAAAGTGGTGAGCAAGATTCAAGCGTACGACTTTTGTGAAAATTCCTACACTCTGAAGGAGCCCCTACTGCAGCAAATCTGAATCTACTTCACCTACTTGATTTTTAAATATTCATCAAGTTATTCTTATGAATACTGCAGAAAATTACTTTTGCAACCTACACTAATTAAATATTTGATCTCATAAAACAAAACATAGAGCAAAGAATAAGATACATAGGACACACTTATTTTTTAACACAATAATCCCCAGAAAAACCCAATGCGGGAAAAATGGTGTAGCAGCTCTGAGGGTTTTATTATTATGCAGGAGAAATATCTGAATACAAATCTAGGATGCTCATCTAGCAATCCTTTATAGAGAAAATACTGGCGGAAAATCTAAGTGAGTTTTACCTCACTTCACCCGTCAAAATTTCAGCCGATCCGACACAAGACTAGCTAACCCCAGTTATTTCTACGCGAGCTTTGTGTCACCTTCTTTGCCCTCTGCGTCAGCTCTCCCGGCTAGTCTAGCAGTTCTCGACAATTCTGGCAGCTCCGACAGCTCCCAATAGTTTCGGTTATTCCGGCAGTTCTGGAATCTACGTGACAGGAAGCTTTTATGTGTCAACTCTCCTGGCTACTCACTACCTCTGCATCAACTCTCTCGGTTGTTCCAACAGTTCTGACAGTTCCCGTCAGTTCTGGCAGTTTTGGATTATGCGTGACAGCCAATTTTTTTGCGTCGGCTCTCCCAGCTATTGCGCTGCCTCTCTGCAAGCTCTCTCCGTCTCTCTGTCATTATTCTCCGGAAAGTCATTCCGGATTCTCATTGCCCCTTAGCTGCAAGATCTCCCTAATCGATTTTCCTCGAGAACTTCTCACCTCAAAAAATCGATTTCCTCAATCTCTCTATATGTGCTTCCAAATGAACCCCAAGCCTCCATTTTATACTTTTCCTGTTGAGTCTTCAACAACTGAGATTAAGTCTCTAATCAATGGTTAAGATTAAAACATGACTTGATCCACCTTCTAGACCATTCTCACCCATATTTTGATTAATACCCATTAATATTTTAATTTCCTTAAGTTTAAATTTAGGAACTCCATTAAAAATATTAATTATTTTAATAAAATACATTCCGTGTGGACTTTCACCAAATGGTTTAAGGGTTTTTTAGAACTCATGTGCCTTAGCGTCTCTACCAATTTTCAAGGCTAGAGCACTTCTGGTGCTACCAAAAATTAACACTCCCTCTTAGCGAGGAAAGTGCTCTAGCAACAATGTCCACCTACATGCTACTCTGTTTCTGAAGCACCACCTTTCTGAACTACTGCTACCACCAACACTGTACTACTACCCATGACACTGCCACTGTCACTGCTGCATCTGCACTACAGCTCCCTCTCAAACGTTGCATCTGCTATGTTGCTAGCACTGCCACTGCTAACACTGCATTCGTACTACAACTCAATTGCTGAGAGAAGCAACTAAAAAACATCCAAAATTAGTTGAACTTAACTGTGTTCAGCATAATACAAGGAATGTTGGAATCTGACTGTTGTTGATTCTGACCCTCTGAATCTTCTACGCTATTGCTGACTCCTGCACTATTGCCAACCTTGCTCTGCGTTGATCAATCTCTGGTCCCAAGCTATTGCATCTGTCCTCCAAATAATCCACTGCATCATTTGACACTAAGTCCATCTCGCTACTACTAAATCTTAGGCTCTTGTAGTAAGGAATTAATCCAAGAGGTGGACTCCTCAAGAATCCTGGCCACATGTAGTTCTCTCGACTACAGCTCAATATCGCCCCATCTCCCTCCGGAGATGCATGGGCACTCATGGCAAACTCATCCTCGTCAATCTTTGTTGAAACAGCCTTAGGATCATGTTTCTCATCCTTATCCTTTCTCTTCAAAGGACATTGGGATGCATAGTGGCCCATCTTGCCATAACTGAAACATTTCACCTTTGAAATGTCCTTTCTCTTCTGCTTTTGTTGTCCCTTCAATGCTAAAGTTGTGTTCTCCTCCTCCTCCTTCGTCTTTATGCCACTCCCACTGCTGCCACTGAGGTTGGCCTTCACTAACCCCCTCCTTCTACGTGTCTTCGTTCTTTTCCAACAGATTTTTGCCTCGGCAGAATTGCGCCCTTCAGGCACTGCACTGAGGCTCTACATCACTCCCTCTGCCTCTGCAAACTCACGAACTGAAAATCGTACCTCTTTGTCATCTCACTCGGAGAGAGATTTCCTCGGATCTACTTCCCGGCAAGGATTGCGCAATCCCTTAAAGGGAATTCAAATTGCTGCCAAGTGCAGCTTTTGACCTCACTACTCAGCGTTGGATCTGCTCTTCCTGTTTCAAAATCAATGCTCTGATACCATGTGAAAGTTCCTACATTCTGAAGGAACCCCTACTGTAGCAAATCTGAATCTACTTCACCTACTTGATTTTAAATATTCATCAAGTTATTCTTTTGAATACTAAAGCAAATTACTTCTACAACCTACACTAATTAAATATTCGATCTCATGAAACAGAAAACAGAGCAAACAAGATACATAGGACACACTTATTTTGGACACAATAGTCCCCAGAAAAACCCAATGCGGGAAAACCGATGTAGCAGCTCTGAGGGTTTTATTATTATGCAGGAGAAATATTTGAATACAAATCTAGGATGCTCATCTAGCAATCCTTTACAAAGAAAATACTGGCGGAAAATCTGAGTGAGTTTTACCTCACTTCACCGTGCAAAATTCCGGCTAATCCGACACAAGACTGGCTAACCCCGATTATTTCTACGTTGGCTCTGCATCAGCCCTACATCTCCTTCTCTACCCTCTACATCAGCTCTCCCCGCTGTTCTGGTAGTTCCCGATAGTTTTGGTTGTTCCGACAGTTCTAGAATCTGCGTGATAGGCAGCTTTTCTGCGTACGCTCTCCCGACTATAGTGTCGCCTCTGCGTCAGCTCTCCCGGCTATTCCAACAGTTCTCAGCAATTCCCAGAACTGTTCTTGACAGTTTCGAATGTTCCGACAGTTCTGGATTTTGCGTGACAGACAGCTTTTTTGTGTCATCTCTCCCGGCTATTGTGCTGCCTCTCTGCAAGCTCTCTCCGCCTCTCTATCAGTATTCTCCGGAAAGTCCTTCCGGATTCTCATTGCCCATGCAAGATCTCCACAATCAATTTTCCTCCTGAGAACTTCTCACCTCAGAAAATCAATTTCCTTAATCTCTCTGTGTGTGCTTCTAAATGAACCCCAAGCTTGCATTTTATACTTTTCCTATTGAGTCTTCAACGGCCGAGATTAAGTCTCTAATCAAAGGTTAAGATTAAAACATAACTTGATCCGCCTTCTAGGTCATTATCACCCATATTTTGATTAATACCCATTAATATTTTGATTTCCCTACGTTTAGACTTAGGAACTCCATTAAAAATATTAATTATTTTAATAAAATACAATCCGGGTGGAATTTCACCAAATGGTTTCTGGTTTCTTTAGAACTCGTGTGCCTTAGCCTCTCAACCAATTTCCAAGGCTAGAGCACTTCCGATGCTACCAAAAACTAACAACTTTGACATAGAGTATGTCAAGGGGCAACAGAACGTTGTGGCAGATGCACTGTCTAGGAGGCCCACCACTCACTCACTTATGAGCATCACCCCAGATTGGAAGGCACAACTATTAGTTGAGTATTCCAAGGATCATCATGCATGTAAGACCCTTGATGGTGGGGTAGAGAATGACCGGTTTTGTGTGATGGATGAGATGATTTATTACAAGAATCAGATTTAATTGGTACCTGGTTCGCAATCGAGGGAGAGGATTATGCAGGTTGTGCATGAATCTCCACTACCAGGACATTAGGGGTTCCTCAAGACATACTGAGCTATCCAGGAGTGTTTCATGTGGAGGGGCCTCAAGAGGGATGTTTTGAGGCATGTGCAAGAGTGTGATACTTGAGAAAGGAACAAGAGAGAGAAGACACGACCCACAAGATTACTACAACCTCTTCCCATTCCTGAGAGAAAATGGGAGAGTATATCCATGGATTTTATTACAGGGTTGCCACCAGCGCAGGGGTGGGACTACATATATGTGGTGGTCAATAGGCTGACCAAGTATGCCCATTTCTTCGCCATACCCTCCTAGTCATCAGCTTCACAAGTGACTGAGTTGTTTTTCAAAGAGGCGTTCAGGTTGCGTGGTCTCCCCAAGACCATAGTGAGTGATCGGGACAACCGATTTATGTGGGGATTCTAGTGTTAAAACCTGAAAGTTCTATGCAAAAATTTAAAAATTCTTTGCAAAAACTTCAAAGTTTTATGTAGAACTGAGAAAATCAAATGTGCTTGTAAAAAATTGAATGTATTATGCAAAAAATTGAATGTAACTGAATGTACATTGCAGATAGTTGAATGTACTTTCTGGAAAGTTGAATGTACTTTCTGGAAAGTTGAATGTACTTTGCAGAAAACTGAATGTACTTTGGAGAAACTTTGGAGAAAATTGAATGTACTATGTTGTTACAGTTACTTAGCATACAAATTTCTTCTTCACAACTTTTTAGATCAGAATTATAGATAGAACACAAACTTAACGATCATATCAAGACAATCAAGCACAAATATGAAACACTGAGAGTTAGGTCCAATGACCAAGGAAAAACCCATAAGGGGAAAATCTAGATGATTCTTCTTCTATTAGATTTCTTCAATTGTTCAACAAAGTAGAGAGAGAGAGAGAGAATGAGAATGAATAAATTCACCAATGTTCGATCAACTTGCAGCTGAAGTGCTCTTGCTTTTTGCTTGAATATCTCCTCATTTTCTTGATTAGATATTGCCCTTCACACTTGCTTCAGCGCTTCCCTTGCTCTTACTCTTCACTTTCTCTCGCACTTCTCTTGCACACACTCAACTCTAGCTCTCCTTCACAATGAACATGCTACTCTCAACTCTCACTTGCTCTTGCTTAAATAGATGAGAAAATAGAGGAGTTACAAAATGAACTCATTCCTTGAGCTAATAATAGGAGAATTGAATTCCATGAGAGAGGAGTTACTTGAAGAAAAGTGTAATTCATCCAAAGAATAGGGAGAGAGGTACACTTTCCTTGAGGAGTTACAACTCGAATTAGCGAGAGAGGGAGAGTTACATTTAGAAATGACAGGATATTTGGTGAGAGTTACAAATCGAATTGATTGAGGGAGTTACAAGTGCATTTAATGAAGAGAAGTTACACTTTTGCCATACATTGAATTAGAGAGGGAGAGTTACATTATCTCAAGTGTGGAGTTACTATTTTATTCCAAGAGAGAGGTTCGATTTTCCAAGTAAGAGATTCTCAATGTAAATTACTTATTCCATGAGAAAATTCATTTTTATTAATCCATTAAAGGTGAAAGACTTTAGACTATTTTATAAATAATACTATCATAATAATAATAATACTAGTAAGGATAAAAATATTAATTCTTGATGTGTATAATCACGATTAATTTGATTTTCAAGTGGATTCCATATGAGGGGATTATCATTGATCATTTACACATTAATTTCTATTTTTGGAAAGTCTCTTCCAAATTGAGATGTGACTTACAATTTTTGGAAAGTCATATTAGAATTGTTAGAAATGAAATTTTATTATAGGCAGTTCAAACATAACTAAAAGATATGATTTCTTCTAGAAAAAATTCATCCCTGAGCTACCAAATTTTAACACTCCCTCTTAGCTAGGGAGGAATTTCTTTTTGCATCAAATATTCTTGCTTCCTTTGATCTCTTTCATTCATCTTAGTTCAACTATGCTCTGTAACATATGTAACAATGAAGTTGCAATATAAAGAAGAATTATCCACTTAACACAAACTTGGAAAGGAAAGAACCATCACATGTCACATAAACAAGGATTACACTCAACCAATTTTCATCTCAAAAATTAGGTGATAGAACACGGACATCACATAGACAAGATTCCAACAAGTCACACAGACAAGACTCAAACACAACCAAGTGTCAAGTGGTGGAACACTTGCATCCTAGACAAATCACACAGGCAAGTCTCACTACACCTATTGGCCAGATAGGTGGCTCTTCCCACATCCCAGACTGTGGGTCGGATGCATATTGAGACCTACTCTTGTGGCACACACTACTCGGTGCATGTTGATTTGGGGTAGCATTGGATGTGATCTAGCCACGAAATTTGGTGGAGAGGTTGGGGCACATGAGATCTCCAATATCCAGAAAGGGTTTGGGCAGATTTTAAACAGATTGGGAGATATTAAAGTAATTAATATTTTTAATGGAGTCCCTAAGTCTAAACTTAGGTAAAATAAAATATTAATGTGTATTAATATGAATCTGTGTTAGAAAGGTCCAAAAAACATGGATCAAGCCAGATCTAATCTTAGTCGTTGATTAGGGACTTAATCTCGGTCATTGATATGTCAACAGGAAAAGTATAAGAGGAGGCTTGAGGGTCACTTGGAAAATACACCAAAGTGATCAGTCATTATATTCTCTAGAGCAGGGTTTGTTAAGAGAGATAGAATTAGTGATTGGAAGATGCAGCTGAGGGGCATTTAAGTATAAAGAGACAGAGAGGCAGAGATAGTGTCGGGAGAGCAGCACAATAGCCAAGAAGAGTGACACAGAGCCGACCAGGGCTCACGCAAGGCCAGTGTGAGGTAGAGAGGGGCTGACGCAATCCAAAGAGAGGCAGACGTTGGGGTTTCTGGGGAATATTTGTGTTGAGTAGCTGCTAGAAAGATTATCTAAGGTTTTAGCCAAGAGATTTGTTAGAAACCAAGAGGTATTACTGCCAAGGAAATTCTCTATTGGGTAGGCCAGTTTCGACACCCAGATTGTACTCTAATATTGCTTAATAAGAAAACCCTCAGATAGTTGCACTGATTTTCTTACATTGGGTTTTTTCGGGGACATTAGTCCAAGAATAATGGTGTCATGTGGTGTGTTTGTTTCTGTTTCTTTTAGTTGCTGATCTGTAATATGTTGAGCATGCACTAGTGTTTATTTTTTAGTATTTACATTGTAAATAACTTATTAAGGAAAATAACAAGTAGGTAAGAATAAATCAAATAAAATGCATGGAGGGTTTCTAACTAAGTAAAATTAGAAACTTCAACATGGTATCAAAGCATGATTGCAGATCACAGGAGGACTAAAGGACATCAGCCGAGCAGACCAATAGCAGCTGAAAACAGTTGTTCTGAGATGACATAAGTTGTTTCTAGCAGAGAAGCAACAAGGAAGGGTGATGCAATGCTTACATCATCAAGGGTGAGCCAAGAAGAGGCAGCGCAGAGGTGAAGGAAGGCAAGAGAAGCCTCACACAAAGCCACGCAGTAGCTGGGAGGGCTGACGCAGTTCGTTGAAGAGGCTGGGTTGCGGTATCAGTATTGCGCAGAGCCTAGGAGCTCTCACCTTTAGGTTGCAGGGGTTTAGAAGGCTGCGGGAATATTGCAGAGTGGAGCTGGTGAGGTATTGTAATCAGAACAGTACCTGACAAAGCAAGGCCAGAGAAGTTGCTATCAAGGGTTTCTAGCCGAGGAACTCGGATTAGTGGTGCGGTTGCACAAGACGATCAAAGTAGGGGGCATCTCGACAGCGGCAGAAGGATTTCTAGGAGGGAAATCAGGACTCAGAGGGAGTCCAAAAGAGAACTTTTAGACGAGAAGTAAAGACTCATAGGAATCCAACAGAGAACTTCCAGGATGGAAGTAGAGGAGCATCATGGCACTACACAAAGTAAGAGACCAGGATAGGTTGGACGGAGCATCGAACTTCGCAGTTTGGAAGGCCAAAATCTTATCCATACTTGACAGGAATCGCGTCAAGAACTTCGCCTTGAAGGAAATAGCTGTCCTAGTCGACCCCAATGATAATGACAAGTACGAGGAGGCGATGGCAAGGGCCAAGAGCATTATCCTTGACGGGGTCAAGGATCATGTAGTACCACACATAGCCGAGAAGGAAATGGCATTTGAGATGTGGCAAGGTCTCAAGAAGTTGTACCAGCATACTTCTATGCAAAGAAAAATGCTACTTCAGAATTAGTTGAGGTCATATCAGATGAAGAAGGGAGAACTGATTGACACCTTCCTTAGAGGACTGAATGAGATCCGAGATCAATTTACTGCTATAGGGGCGACACTGGATCAGGAGCTAATGGTGAGGACAACTTTGAATGTTGTCTTAGAAGACTGGGAAGTATTTCTCCAAAGTATACTAGGCAGAGTGACACTTTCACCTTGAGACGAGATGTGGGCATCTCTTCGCTAGGAAGAGATCAGACGGTAGTCAAAAACGGTTAGCAGCAGCAAGGGGATCAAATTCAAGCAGGAGGAGGAAGATGTGGCCCTAGCATCAGAGAGAAAGCAGGAAAAGCGGAGGAAGAAGGATCTCTCCAAGATCAAGTGCTTCCACTGTGGGGAGTTGGGTCATTATGTGACCCAGTGTCCAAGGAAGAGGAGTAAGGGAGAGTCTTCCGAGACTAAGGCAGCGCTAGCATAGGCAGAGAAGGAAGTTTTGACAGACGATCACTGTGCCATGAGTGCACACGCGCCACTTAAGAAGAAGTGAGGAGACATCGAGCTGTAGTCAAGCGGACTACAAGCGATGAGGGGCAAGATCCCCGAGGTACTCAGCCTCCTGGATTAGACCTTGCTATGGGAGCCCCGACGAGGAGTAACAGGACTAGCTAAGTGGGCAGAGACAAATGCGGATGGAGCGGCAGAGAGAGCTACAGTGCAAGAGTCCCAAGACAGCGTGAGGCTAGCAGGCTGCAGTGGTGCGAGAGGCACAGGAGTGTTGAATCAATGCAGGATGGCACAAAGAGGTGTGCGACGATGCGAGATGCAGGGAGTTTTTGTGGTAGCACAGAGGTCAAAGAGGGAGAACTTGTCAACAACAAAGGGAGCTTCAGCATCAGTGGGTGTCTCTAGCCCAATAGGGAGGTCAGATTGGGAGATCAGTTACTTACTTCTCAGTAGCTGAGTTGCAATGCAGCAGTGGGCAGCACGATGCAGCATGGTGAGAGGAGGTGCAGTGCGGATGCAGTATTGGGAGAAAGGACCAGCAACAACACGGATGCAGAGGGAACTGTCGTACAGATGCAGCAGTGGCAATGGCAGAACCATCGGCAGTAGTACACAATGTAGCAGTGCAGAGGATGTTGGGCAGGAAGGCCTAACATCAACACAGGGACCAATGTCAGATGATCAGAGTAATACTCAGTGAGGAGTATTGCTAGAGCATAGCGCCCGCTAAGAGGGAGTGTTGAAATTTGGTGGAGAGGTTGGGGCACATGAGATCTCCAATACCCAAAAAGGGTTTCGACAGATTCTAAAAAGATCAGGATATATTAAAATAATTAATATTTTTAATGGAGTACCTAAGTCTAAGCTTACAGAAAATAAAATATTAATGTGTATTAATATGAATCTGTGTTAGAATGGTCCAAAATACATGGATCAAGTCAGATTTAATATTAGCCATTGATTAGGGACTTAATCTCGGTCGTTGATATGTCAACAGGAAAAGTATAAGAGGAGGCTTGAAGGTCACTTGGAGAATACACCAGAGTGATAAGTCATTATATTCTCTAGAGCGGGGTTTTCTATGAGAGATAGAATTAGTGATCGGGAGATGCAATTGAGGTGAATTTGAGTACAGAGAGACAGAAAGGAAAAGATAGTGCCGGGAGAGTAGCGCAGTAGCCAAGGAGAGTGACACAGAGCCAAGCGTGAGGCAAAGAGGAGCTGACATAGTCTAGAGAGAGGCTGACGTTGGGATTTCTAGAGCAGATTTGTGTTGAGTAGCTGCCGGAAGGATTATCCGGGGTTTCAACCAGGAGATTTGTCAGAAACTGAGAGGTATTACTGCCAAGGAAATTCTCTGTTGGGTAGGCCAGTGTCAGCACCCAGATTGTACTCTGATATTGCTTAATAAGAAAACTCTCAGATAGCTGCACCGGTTTTCTCACATTGGGTTTTTCCGAGGACATTAGTCCAAAAATAATGGTGCCATATGGCATGTTTGTTTTTGTTTCTTTTAGTTGCTGATCTGTAATATGTTGAGTATGCACTAGTGTTTATTTTTCAGTATTTACATTGTAAATAACTTGTTAAGGAAAATAGCAAGTAGGTAGGAATAAATCAGATAAAGTGCATGGAGGGTTTCTAACGAAGTAAACTTAGAAACTTTAACAGAGGTCCCTCATCCTCAAGATCTTTCTGGCATCATTCCCTAATTCTGTGAGCTCTAGCAAGGGGCAAAGTTTGGTCAGTGTTATTTGATCAGTTGTGACCACTTCCCGAAAAGGTCACGCCCATAAGTCCAAGATGCTCTCTAAAAGCCAAGAAATTTCCTTTCGGTAAAGGCTTGGTAAGAATGTCAGCAATCTGATCATTAGTGGAGATGTGATGGAGTCTCGCTGCTCCTCTCTGCACCATATCTAGGAAATAGTGATACTTGATCTCAATATGCTTGGACTTGTCATGAAACACAGGATTTTCTACAAGACGAATCTCGCTTTTATTGCCACAATATATATGTTGTGTCTGGAACTTGCTCAAATAGTTCCCCAATAAGCTTCCTAACCAAGCTGCCTCACAGCTAGCCTTGCTTGCAACAATGTACTCAGTTTCAGCTGTACTTAGTGCAACAGACTTCTGCTTTCTGCTCATCCAAGAGATCATGGCAGATCCCAATCTAAAGCAGCACCTAGAAGTGATCTTTCTATCAGCAGAGTTACCAGCCCAATCAGCATCAGTATATCCATGAAATCTTCTATTTTTAGCAATGTATTTCAATCCCAGATGGATAGTTCCATGCAAGTATCTGAGTACATGTTTTGCAGCAATCCAGTGGGCACGAAAGGAATCAATCATATATTGACTTAAAGTGTTTACAACAAAGCATATGTCAAGTCTAGTGTTTACCAAAAACATCAAAGCACCAATGAGTTGTCTGTGAAAATTTGGCTAACCCCAAATCCTATTGCAGCAACTGATGTTATTACTTAATTAACATATACTAAATATTGTAAATCGTTGGTTGATTTTTGGGACATCCACAATATAGTGCTCAGCATATGTAAATTCCTGGGTTTATTGTAAGATCTACAATACAAAAAATGTAATTGAGACAATATAATACTATAATACCTAGTGTACATAAGACACCAAAAATGGTAATAAAACAAGGATGAATGTTTAGCTCCTACAAGCCTCAAATCTGCCATAGACTCGCTAAAATCTCAATAACATATTTTCTTTAGATCCATAGCTAGAAAGGAAGGATCCCAGGATGGCATGAAATGGTCATAAGAAAATATTTGTTCGTAAGTCACATTGAAATCCTCTTACCCTACAATCCATTCAAAACTATAACAGAGCAAAACGTTATTTGCAAAATATAACATGGAAAATATTCGTTTGTAAGTCACATTGAAATTCTCCTACTCTACAATCCATTCAAAACTATAAGAGAGTAAAACATTGTTTGTAAAACAAAATAAAGTCCTCTCATATATCGTATTCTATTCATTTTCCAGATAAAAGGAAACAAATATAACAGACTAAGAACTGCAATTAGTGTACCTGTTCCCCTTGGTCATCACAGTAGCCCAGTAGTGAAACAAGGTTCCGATGATGCAATCGAGATAACAACTCTATTTCATTGGAGAATTCTTTTCCTCCTTGCAAAGATCCCTCCCGAGCACGCTTTATAGCTACTACTGTACCATCCTTCAAAAGGCCCTTGTAAACCCTACCATAGCCACCTTGTCCAATTTGCATGGAAACACTGAAATTATTTGTAGCTAGAGCCATCTCATCAAAATCAAAATCTTTGACACCTGCCACTTTCACTCGCTCTTTTGCTGTTATAGGAATAAACAATGATACATAAGATTGGCATCAAATCTAGGATGATAAATTGGCTACATTCAAATTTCTCATGTCTCTATTAGAAAAAGATTCATTCGACTATCTAGATAGCATCTTCTGAATTTAGGAATATAAAAAATGGATTACAAGGAAACAACAACTGAATTTTATGAGACTGCGTAACTATAGTTAAGGCAAGGAGAAATGTGAGAAACTGATCAAATTAATTTTATTTGCATAAGGGAAATCAATTAGGAAGACATCCTGATTCCTAACTATTTGTGCCGATCACTTCAATGTCGTCCAGCATAGAACATAGACATATATGTAGCAGAAAGAACCCTAAAAATAGATTACAATTCTGGGTTTGCCTGACAACTAGTGCCAGAAACATACACATCTTTATCAACGTGCCTACACATAAGAAAGAGAGATATTGTGAGAGAGCTAACCTACCAAGAAATTTCTTTCTGGAAGCAACTTCTCTGTATTTTGCCTGCCGCTTCGAAATCATAATCATAATAATTGAAGTAACTACTGCTGTGCCAAAAATGGCCCCTATCAAAATTCCCACAAGAGCACTCTTGCTCAAACCAGATTCACGCTCTGTACCAGACAACATCAGAATCAGAATTTCAATTTCATGCACATAGATGAATCCCTGCTAATTATTTTTTTCCTTCAAAGTATGAAAAACAAAGAGGCACTTCCATTTGGCCACAGAAACAAACAAGCATCATGACAAATAGTGTGCTGAAGAATGTAACTAGGTTAGGTCTTCATAAATTGTACTTGAGTCAATATATAATATATTTGTCAAAAGAAAGCAAAGAGAATTTTATTGATTAATTGAATTGACTTGTTAAAGCATGGGTTTCATGCTTGGGTCAATTGTCTTAGGTCAAGCCTGGCTTTAGGACTGTTTATTGAAGTCAAAATCAATTTCTGTTTAGTCAAAGACTCCTCCATCAAGTCTCCTTCAAGTCGGCCTCAAAATAATTCATCAAGTCAGCCTACAGGACACATCTCTTCAAGGACTTATGTCGGCTCATTACAAGAGGGAAACTACTATAAATAGGAGTGCAACCTTCGACCAAAATTGAAGAGATAAACTCGTGGATCTCAGAGACAATTGCAGATTTCAGAGAGATGTTTTCGGTGCTATTGCAAAGGAGACAAGTTCGGATTTCAGAGAGAAATTTTTGGGTCTATTACAGTGAGACAGTTTGGATCTTTTCCAGAGAATGAGTTCTGAGCATTTCGGTGAAGGCACGGTATTAGCATTTCGGTGAAGGCACAGTATAATGAAGATATAATTTCGCTATATATTGCAGAGATGGTTTTGGTGCCACCACAGTGATAGGGTCTTGGCACAATGACAAGGTCTCGGTCCAGTAACAAAGATCTCGGTGCTACCACAGGAACAAAGTCTCAGTGCTATTACAGTGACAAGGCTTCTGTGCTGCCACAGAGACAAGAATTTGGTACCATCTCAGTGACAAGGACTCAGTGCTCACACAGTGACATGGATGACAAACTGATTAAGATTAAACAAGGATGACTTGATGGAGGGAGTCCCTACTCTAGGTTATAAGGGTCTTGGCTCTCTCATCTTGAATCTACTTAAGGAAGAATTTTGACTGGGTTTCCCCCTAGAGTGGAGTTTTGCTCTGGCAGCGTGCCTACATCTTGTGTTCACTTCTATTTGTTGCTTGGCATTAGTCTTAATGTAAGAAAAGATAATTCGAAAGAACAAATAATAATAATGAAAAAACATCACAAGATAATGTCATAATAAGAGAAATCGTTTAACTGTCACACTTTGGATTTCTCAACATAGTGAACTACAACTGTGAACATTAAAAGGAATAGAATGATTTCGAACTTTAGAAGTATGCAATGCCCATTATAACAAATGTCAAAAACAAAAAGAACTGCCTCCTCCTTTTGAACCCCTCAAATGGACACTGACAAAGACTTATCAAAGTCAAATGAACATAAGAAGGTTTGTTTATGAAGAAACACCTTTGTTGCAATAAAAAATCTCTTGAACTTTTTCATATCCATAACTCTTGATTTTCATCAAATAAAATGCATTTACTCAAAAGGCAGTAGGCAATTGCTGGGGCATTTTTTTCCTTCAGATATGTTAAATTTTAAAAACATTGTTAACACTCAATGCCTGTGGGACAGTGGCCTACTACAGTACAATCACATTGATGGGCTTGTTCTTATTGTAATGTTTTGTAGATGTAGCCGAAACTCAGGGATTTTGGTAGACAATCATATCATTCCAATTATCCCAATTCTGTTGCCAGTAAGACTATCTGAGGTTTCAACGATATAATATCTAAACTTTAAAGAGGTTCTGGCCTTTTGCCTATTGCTTGCAGCCCTAAGAGGACAGTATAACAGGAAATAATGAGGTAACCCTCCCGAAGGCTTTAGTCATGGACATCCATGCAGAGAATGTAATTTATGACTAAAAATCTCTCTTAGGAAAAGAAATAAGTATCTCTGATCTGGACAAAGAAAGAATGTGTCCAACAAGCCACCTAAATCTCAATTAAGGCAATAAACCTCTCCCTGATCTCATAACAGATAGCACATTTGAAAATAAGGTGCGCTTTTGAATTAGTGTCATGAAGTTGGGAAAGGTTGAAAGCTTAATCCAGGAAAGAAAGGTGATGATCAGTCCAACCCAATGTTACTAGACTTGGAATCGGCAATAAATCAGTGAGGCAAAAGAGCGAAGAGTTTTAATCGGATTGGGGAGAAATCAGGAAAAAATCGTTGAATTCAATAAATAAAATTATAAATATATACACATATATTGAATTTAAAAAAAAACATTTTTCATTGATATTAAATAAAGCCATGTCCAAACGATGCATATATCAATAGATGTCCAAAATATCATGAATGAAAAAGTATCTCTTATGAGTCCAAACATGATCCAAAGTACTGAGTCCCGACTCTAGTGTACTCTACACTCTAGTGTCAGCGTATGAGTTGTGGGCCTGAGTAGTGAAAAGTTAGTTACGAACCGACGTTTAATTTTTAACCTAACTAAACCACGCAATGAAAAATGCAAGAACCCTAAAAGTTAAAACTCATGCTCATCGAATTTAGGGTTGAAAATCACCTCAGTCGCCTAAATTGCAATTAATCGGTGAGTCGCAAGTCAAACTTGCATTGACCATGAGTCAAATTCGGTCAACACAAGTTTGACTCACCCAGAGTTGAATCAGATTGTTTGAGGGAAGTGCAGAGTTTGACTAGCGATTAATTGTGAGTGATTGGAGATTCATTTTACTGGTCCAACCTGAAGTTGGTGAGAGCTATCCAAAACTGTCATAACTTCATAAGAATGCCCCATAGGCTAAATCAAATCTGCTTCATTCATGAGTTTGTGGTTTCACTTAATGTCTTGATTGACAGTTGTGAGATGCCTTTTGGTGCTATCAGCTATGGCATATCATTGGTGAAAGATGCATGATTATGTGTTCATGGTTAGCTTAGCATAACACTCAAACATCTCAAATTTGGAACACCTAAATAAGAATTGAGAGTGATAACGTATGATTCTAGTTCATCATGTTGTTTTGTCAGTACAAGAGGAGCAACACATGGTCTCCTTCTATAATGACTTTAGCTAATGGTGGGGATTACCAGGAGGTACAACTTTAATTTTTCATCATACAAAAACTTTATGAATTATACCCATTGACTCGTATGTGGAGGCAAGTTTATTATTATTTTAATGCGTCCTATTGACCATTGAAGTACACTTGAAGACTCCATACCCAAGGATATGTTCGAGGATTCCTGCACATAGAGAGCTCAGATATGATCAGGGCTTCTAAGCCTCTTCTTCTCTCTCTTCTTCTTCATTGTACTCAGATTTTGCAAGCCCTACAGGCCTAGGTAGCTTAGGGATTTGTTATCAAGTGAGTTCACTCTAGGGAGGCTTTTTTATTTGGTTTGTTATTTGTGTTTTTCAGTGCTTGATAATAATTGAATTTTTTCTCTAGTTATGACCCCAAAGTTGGAGTGCGGCTTGATAGTAAGGCCTTAAGTGAGTCCTATTGTCTAAAGTGAGTCCTACTGTCTAGAGTCATTATATATTACCATGTTATATCACTCGTAAAACTTCGCGAAATTTGATTAGGTCTAGGTGTCCTTTTTAATTGATTAAATTTTCTCACATGACGGGATTTTTAATAAATTTTCCATGTAAATTGTAATAAGTGATGTCTAGAGAAGTTGTAGGGGGTATGAGTGGTCAAAATTGGACCTCTACTCCTAAACTTTCTACTAAGGCACAGTTTGAGGGGTAAAAATCAACTATAAACCCTCAAAACCCACTTTTCCTAAGTCTAGGGGAAAATGTGGCAATAAATTAGCCAAAAATTAAATAAATGAGAGAAAATAAAGATTCTCTCCAAGTCAAAGATGCTAAAAAATGAGGTGGAAATTCACCAAGAGATAAAGTCAAGTTTCAAAGCCCGAGCAAAACCCTTCCAAGGGGAAAACCCAAAAAGCTCCTCTTCTTATAGAATCTTCAAATGAGACAACAAAGACCCAAACTCTAGACCAAGTCCTCCTCCTAGCACCAAGTCATCCCTCCAAAAAGACCTTCCAATAGGATCACAGTCAAACTAGGTTAACTAGAGACAAACCCTTCCAGAACTACAATAGTCTCAGAATTTCGACCCCTCCTACAAGAGAACTTCAGCCACTCCAACTACTCCAAAAACTCACATGTGTGAGAGGAAATTGCCCAAAAATTTGTCTTTTTCCTTGGCTAGTGTTTCCTTTTCATTCCTTGACCTTTGCTTCTCTTTTCTTGACATT